>OVBE01007414.1:0-18512 GCA_900406425.1 Iberis pinnata
ATGACTAAAGGTGCACTAGCTCAGCCATTTGATTCTCATGATTAGCACATTGTGTTCTATTGTGCTACATTGATATGTTAATATTATTAAGGGCACCGAGATTGATTCGAAGATCGTTGAATCCTTGATCAAAATAATTTTTATTAATTGAAATAGCTGCACCCGGTGGGTTGCCTACGTACCCTGATAACATGGATCAAGCCAGGTCGTAGTTCACGGTACAAAGGAACCTAAGAATAAAATCTCTTAAGTTTGGTGGCATTCCAGGAGTTCGTGATCGGCGTTCCGTCTTTAGCTTTCAGTTCGTATACTCCAGGTTTGACTATCTTGGATACTTCATATGGACCTTCCCACCGAGCTCCCAGCTTTCCGGCGTTTTTCCGTGTTTGCGTAGGTCATTTGTAAAACTAGGTCTCCTACTTTGAATCTTCTTTGCTTCACGCCTTTGTTGTAGTATCGCATTGTAGCTTGTTGATAAGCGTTTATTCGTACTAGCGCTCTGTTTCGTATCTCTTTGATGTCGTCGAGGGAATCAAGGAGTATTGCATCGTTAATGCCTTCATTGTCTGGTAACTTGTCTTGGCGTAGATTGAACACTGCCGCTTCAGATGGTGCTAGGGCTTCGATTCCATGTGCTAAAGAGAATGGTGTCTGATTGGTGGATTGTCGAGGTGTAGTTTGGTAAGACCATAAGATGCCATCTAGCTCGTCGACCCAGAGTCCTTTTTTAGAATCGAGGCGCTTCTTTAGTCCATCGACTATGGATTTATTGATGTCTTTGGCTTGCCCATTTACTTGTGGATACCTTGGTGTAAAGTGGTTTAACCGGATGTTCCACCTGTCACATGAGCAATAAGTAACATGTTAGTATAAAACAATGTAGTTTGTCGAAGGTGCGACTGGCTCACCATCCACCTGTCGCAGAAAGCTTTTACTATTTTTGCACAGCAATTGGTGCCGTTATCTGTCATGATTTCGTACGGGATGTCGTGCTGCCAGATTATGTTTTTCCATATGAAGTCCTGTACTTGCAATACTCATATAACATAGGTCGTTAATGACCATGTGTATAGGAATCACTATGCCGAATTGGGAGTCTGTGGTATTTGGACGCGAAACCTGTTTTGCTTTAACAGTTGTATATGATTCTGCTTCGACCCATTTGGTGAAGTAGTCGATCATTACCAGCAGGAACTTGTGCATGTTCGTTGCGACCGGAAAAGGTCCCACCACGTCCATTCCCCACTTCATGAATGGGTAGGGGCTTGCCGAAGTGTTTAGCGGTTCGGTGGGTACACGATTGGTCGGTCCATGTCGCTGGCACATCTCGCATTATTTGGCGAACTCCTGGCTATCATGCAGCATCGTAGGCCAGTAGTGTCCGTGCTTCTTTATGCGTAAAGCTAGGTAACACCCGCTAGAATGACTTCCGCTAGTTCCTTCATGGAGTTCGGCAAGGACTTGTTGGACATCGTCTCCGTTGATACACCATAGTAGGATTCCGAAGGCGGATTGTTTGTATAGTTGGTCGTCAATGATGGTGTATCTCGCTGCTTTGACTCGAAGTCGCCGTGCTGCCCATTTATCTTCAGGTTCTTTTCCTTCAAGAATATAATCTTTTATCTTGGTGCGCCAGTCGGGTTTGCCTTGCTGGTCCCGTTCTTGTTTGAAGGAGACCAGGTCGTCGATGGCGTTAGCTTTCATGGTGGTGATGCTTGGTGAAGTTATGTATTCCATAGGGATGGTTCGCTTCAATTCGAGCTCATTGGTGGAAGCCATGTTGGCCAATGAGTCGGCGAGCTGGTTCTCGGTCCTAGGAATCCTTGTGAGCTCGAAACTTTTGAACTCGCTTGCTTTTTCTTAGACCATCTAGTGGTATTGCGGCATTTGATTGTTCTTCGCGGCATATGCTCCACTGAATTGGCTGGTGAGGAGTTGAGAGCCGCAGAAGGCATGTATGCGCAAAGCGCCGAGTTTCTTGGCGATTCGTAGCCCTGCTAACAGCGCTTCGTACTCTGCCTCGTTGTTGGGCGCTTCAAATTTGAACTTGAAAGCCTGTTCAAGCACTTCTCCAGTGGGTGATTCGAGTCGGACACCTGCACCTGACCCCTGCTTCCTTCTTGATCCATCGACATAAAGGTTCCATACATCTGGTGGAGGTGTGGTATTTGCTTCAGGTGGGGTTGCGGCTATGAAATCTACAAGAACCTGGGACTTCGAACATGTTCGATTTTGATACTCCATGTCGTATTCGCTGAGCTCGACTACCCATTGTTGGTGTCGAAACCCCCTCAGCAGGTTTCTAGCCCAACCATTGCCACTTCTTATATAATGGTTCAGCATGTATCAGGATATAAAAAGATTCACTCAGCAGGTGCCTACTTAGGCGCAGAAAGGGAACGATCAGTTACTCACGTCGTAGACGATCTGAGCAGGAGGCGAGTACGAGTTGAGCAGAAGGCGACTACGAGCTGAAGAAGAGAGGACTAAGTCCAGGCAGTTCCGAGATAAGGGGGGATCACTAAGATTGAGATCCCAACGACCCTAGAAGATCGGAACAACCCAAGTTAAGCGCAGGGGGATGAAAGGCGAGAAGAGAGAGAAGTAAAGCATGAGATTCCATTAGGGTTTTTGTAACAAGAACAAATCGAACTATCTTTTGTGTAAACATATTCATAAAAATCAATAAATAATTATATTTTTCTTCTTTGTGTTCATTTCGACCTGAGTTTGTGTTGTGGTTTCCTTCTAATTTTAACAAGAACGACGAATTTCTCATTAAGATAATCGACTAGAAATTCATTGTGGGTTTTAGCATACACAAATTGGCGCTGACTGTGGGGAAAACAATAGTTCTTTGACACAAGAAGGAAGAACGCAGCCAAATCCAACTCCGCTATGACGGAACATACATCCATACCATCCGACGAGTACGATAGCACAGTCCAGACATTCCTCCAATCTGTACAATCCATGTCCAAGAAGCTAGAGACACATGATGCCCTGAACAGATCCCTACTAGACAGGCTCAACCAGATGGCATAGGAATCTGCGGACCTAGCAAAGGCGATGACTAAACGACAAGACCGAGCAACATCATCACGATACTGTTCCACCAGGACGTCCGCACGACGATACCTAGTCTCAGGAGAACATTCCAGGAGGCTACGCTTCACTCCACACTGATGCAACAGAGACCCCACCCAATGGAAACCCAGAGGGAGGACAACCCAATCCGGAAGACGACCAAACTAGCGGCAAGACCGAGCAGCCAAATCACACACCGAGCCCCAAGACTTCGGAAGACGACAAGGACAAAACCGGTGCATCTGAGGAATCTGAGGAGGGACCAGACACGTACGAGGACAACTCTTATGTCCCACCTTCCCGCGCTCACAAGCGACCTCAGCGATCGATCAAGGAGATCCAGGAGATGAAAGATTCCTTGCAACAGGCCCTCTGACACATGAACTCCAAAGTTCATCAAGCCACAAGCTCGGTGCCAGAGCTAGGCCGTCTAATAGAGGAGACGCTGCGAACCCCGTATGCCGCAAACATAAAAAATGCAAGAATACGAAACCCCGGAAAGATCAAGATCCCTTTATATGGAGGAAAGACGGATCCCAATGCGTACATGACTGTCTTTAGAATCGTAGTCGGACGAGCGCAATTTGACGAGCACGAGAAGGACGCAAGGTACTATCAACTTTTCATCGAGCACTTGCAGGGACCGACACTCAGCATGTTCTCACGGTGTCCCAAAGGATCAATCCACAGTTTCAACCAGATGAGCCTGATGTTCCTAAAGCACTACTCAATATACATCAAAAGAGACATTTCAGACGCAGATATGTGGAGCATGACCCAGGGTCCAAACAAGTCCCTCCGATAATTCATTGATAGATTCAAAGAGGTGATATCACGGGTGGTGGTAACCGACAACGCCGCCCTCAAAAATGCGGTATGGGGAGAGTCCGAATTCAGAAAGGACCTAATACTAAACCCGCCAGCAACAATCGACGATGCGCTCCACAGAGGAAAAGTGTTCGCACAGATAGAAGAGAATCTAATCAATATGCAGAAACGAACCCGAGAAAGGGGTCAAGTGACTCAGTCCGCTGCCTCGAGACGAAATCCCCAGGTGAGTAACCAAACACTTTTTGCAGAATAACCTAAGAGCGGACCTTGGAACCAACAGAAACGACCTGAGGATCAGGGAGGCGTCAAAAGCATTGTGAGTACCACAACCAAGACGGACACTCCACTGAGGAATCCAAGAGCTTCAAGTATTTCCTTTTCAGCAAATACCATTCTGGAGAACTGGTGAAACCCGGCAAGGTGAGGATGACCAACCTCAAACAGGGGACATAAAAACAAGCCGAAGAGGCTAACCCCCCAAAACGAGATTGAGAAGAACTACCTCAAATGGCGCCGACCCTGCCATTCAAAAAGCGAATCAATATGATCATGGGGAACCACCAGTTTGGCTTAAACTCGGTAATCGCAATTAAAGCATATGGACGCAGAGTAGCATCCTGCAAGAAATGGCAAACCAAGCCTTTGGAAACAGGCAAACCTATAGCATTTGACGAAACGGACACAACAAGACTCGACGTCCCTCATGCTGATCCCCTAGTCATCAAGTTGATCCTTGAAGAGTACAAGATCGCGAGAGTGCTCATAGATACGAGGAGCTCGGTAGACCTAATATTCAAAGAGACTCTAGAAAAAGTGGATATAGACCTCTCACGAATCAAAGGACCACCTGCGACATTGAAAGAAGAACTGATCTCCTTTCTCAAGGAAAATAAACACACCTTCGCGTGGAACATGACGGACATGCCATGAATAAGCCTTGACATTATGTTTCACGAGCTGAACGCAGACCCAATTTACAAGCCGGTTAAACAGAAAAAGCGCAAGCTGGGGACCGAGCGGGCTCAGGCAATCAAAGACGAGGTAGAAAAGTTGCTAGGAGCAGGCTCGATTACAGAGGTGAAGTACCCAGATTGGCTGGCCAACCCCGTAGTAGTAAAGAAAAAGAATGGCAAATGGAGAGTCTGCATAGACTTCACCGACCTGAACAAAGCATGCCCCAAAGCATGCCTCAAAGACAGTTTTCCATTGCCAAACATAGATCAGCTCATCGAAGCCACAACTGGATACAAGTTTCTCTCGTTCATGGACGCCTTCTCGGGCTACAACCAGATACTCATGCACCCCGACGACAGTGAGAAAATTGCTTTCACTACAGACAGGGGAATCTATTGTTACAAAGTGATGGCTTTCGGCCTAAAGAATGCAGGCGCAACCTACCAGCGCTTGGTCAACAAGATGTTCTAGGAACAGCTGGGAAAACAATGGAAGTCTACATAGACGACATGCTCGTCAAATCCTCCGACGAAGATAATCACGTAAGCGACCTGCGCACCTGTTTCCAAATACTCAATGCCTACAAGATGAAGCTGAACCCGACCAAATGTACGTTCGCGGTAACCTCGGGAGAATTCCTCGGCTACCTGGTAACAAGAAGGGGAATCGAAGCCAATCCAAAACAAATCAACGCACTATTGATAATGCAAAGATTGACTGGGCGCATAGCCGCTCTGACCAGGTTTATATCCTAGTCAACTGAAAAATGCCTTCCATTTTACAACCTCCTAAAGGGGAACAAAATTTTGCATCTGGGACGAGAAGTGCGAATCGGCGTTCAAAGAATTGAAAACCTACCTCATGACACCACCGGTCCTCTCAAAGCCTCAAGAGGGGGAGACGTTATACCTTTACATAGCAGTATCGTCCCATGCGATCAGCTCAGTTCTCGTACGCGAAGAATTAGGAAACGAAATGCCAATCTTCTACCTCAGCAAAATCCTAGATGATGCGGAAACCATATACCCAACAATAGAGAAGCTGGCCCTGGCCGTGGTACATTTGGCACGAAAAATTACGATGTTATTTCCAATCTCATTCAATCATGGTGTATTCAAACCAATCTTTGCGAACAATCCTGCACAGCCCGAGTCAGTCTGGGAGACTATCCAAATGGGCTGTCGAGCTCAGTGAGTATGACATAGAATTAAGAAGTCGCACCTGCGCAAAGTCTCAAGTCTTGGCGGATTTCCTGATAGAATTACCACCTGAGATGAATCCGGCTATACAACCAAATGAAGAAAAGTGGTTGCTATACGTAGACGGAGCAAGCTCGAAACACGATTTCGGAGTAGGTGTACGCTTGGTCTCCCCAACAGGGGAGAAGGTCGAACAGTCATTTCGATTAGATTTCACTGCTTCAAACAACGAAACCGAGTACGAGGCGATGATTGCCGGATTACGATTGGCAACAAAAATCAGAGCTACCTGGGTAACAGCTTACTGCGATTCCCAGCTAGTAGCAAACCAATTCAGCGGAGACTACGAGACAAGGGACGAAAGAATGGAAGCGTACTTAGGAGTGGTAAAAACCTTATGTAATGAATTTGCAGATTTTGACCTGGTCAAAATTCCTAGAGGCAAAAATATACCAGCTGACGCTCTGGCCGCATTAGCTTCTACTACGAACCCGAAAACAACCACAGTCATACCAGTCGAGACTATCGATAGGCCGAGCATCACCATCACAAAAGCCACATGCGTCATCCAGGACTCGATTGAGGAATACAACGCCAACCCAGATCCCGAGGATGTAGACGAGGATGCGATCCCAATGGAAACAGACGAGGTCGAAGTGGAAGTGGACTGGCGACTCGAAATACTAGCTTTTATAACAGATGGGATCTTGCCACCAAAGAAGTGGGACGCCAGAAAACTTAAGGCCAAAAGTGCTAGATACACCCAGCTAGATGACAACTTATACAAGTGGAGCGTACGCGGCCCACTACTCAAATGCATATATGGCCATGAGACGAAAAAGATAATAAGGGAGGTGCACGATGGAGCGTGTGGAAATCACTCAGGCGGCAGGGCGTTGGCATTCAAAATAAAGCGATATGGGTACTATTGGCCAAAAATGGTCACAGACTGCGAACAATACGTGTTGAAATGTGAAAAATACAAAAAACACGCGCCATTGATATACATGCCAACTGAAGAAATCTAGTCTATGACGGCACCCTACCCATTTATGAGATGGTCTATGGACATTATTGGCCCAATGCACAGATCGAAACAGAAACGTTTCCTCCTCGTCCTGACTGACTACTTCTCCAAGTGGATAGAAGCCGAGTCATTCGCCAAAGTCAAATCTGAGAACGTGGAGTCCTTCATCTGGAAGAACATAATTTGCCGCCATGGGATCTCCTACGAGATCCACACCGACAACGGCCCACAATTCGCATCAGATCGTTTCAAATATTTTTGCGAGCGCATAAGCATAAATCTAACCTTCTCGACACCTTACTATCTGCAAGCCAACGGCAAAGCCGAGGCCGAAAAAAAAACGATCCTAGATGGGCTAAAGAAAAGGTTGGACGCCAAAAAGAGCAGATGGGCAGACGATTTGGAGGGAGTACTATGGTCCTATAGAACTACACCTAGAAGAGGAAGAAACTACTCACCATTCACTTTGGTATACGGAACCGAGGCGGTATACCAGCTGAAACTGAAGTCCCCAGCCTCAAAGTCGAACTGGCACCTCAAAACACAGACCAAAATGATCAGGCTCATCGACATAGCAGATACCATCGACGAACAAAGAGACCAGGCAGCAATACGCTTGCAAAATTACCACAACGCTGCAGCACGATTCTACAACAAAAAGATAAGGAAGAGACGGTTCGCCGAAGGAGAGCTCATTCTCCGAGAAGTCTTCCCTGCAAGGTCTGAAAGGAACGCATGAAAGCTGGGTATCAAATGGGAAGGACCATACAAAATATCTAAGGTCGTCAAGCCAGGAGTATACGAACTAGAAGACACAGAAGGAAACAAAGAGCGACACCCTTGGAACGCTCAACACTTGAAGAAATATTTTTGTTAGTCACTAGCAAGTTATGCCATTTTCCATTTCCACGCACATTTATATCCTCTAATTCAGTGAACTATGACCTCGGCTTGATCCCCGTCATAGGGGTACGTAGGCAATTCCTTAGACATGAATTCAACTATTGTAATTTTTTTATTTTAATATGCGTCAGACCGATATCTTTCCTTATAAATTTTTCTCAAAAAATAAGGGAGATGTATTCATCCTTCACCCAGCCCGCCATATATCTCCCTTATAAATTTTTCTCAAAAAATGGGGGAGATGTATTCGTCCTTCACACTCCACCCAGCCCGCCCTATATCTTCCTTATAAATTTTTCTTACAAAATGGGGGAAATGTATTCGTCCTTCACACTCCAGCCAGCCCGCCCTATATCTTCCTTATAAATTTTTCTCAAAAAATAGGGGAGATGTATTCGTCCTTCACACTCCACCTATCCCGCCCTATACTTTCCTTTTAATTTTTTCTCAAAAAAGGGGGAGATGTATTCGTCTTTCACACTCCACCCAGCCCGCCCTATACTTTCCTTATAAATTTTATTCTTAAAATGGGGGAGATGTATTCGTCCTTCACACTCCACCCAGCCCGCCCTATATTTTCCTTATAAATTTTTCTCAAAAAATGGGGGAGATGTATTCGTCCTTCACACCCCACCCAGCCCGCCCTATATCTTCCTTATAAATTTTTCTCAAAAAATGGGGGAGATGTATTCGTCCTTCACACTCCACCCAGCCCGCCCTATATCTTCCTTATAAATTTTTCTCAAAAAATGGGGGAGATGTATTCGTCCTTCACACTCCACCCAGCCCGCCCTATATCTTCCTTATAAATTTTTCTCAAAAAATGGGGGAGATGTATTCGTCCTTCACACTCCACCCAGCCCGCCCTATATCTTCCTTATAAATTTTTCTCAAAAAATGGGGGAGATGTATTTTTCCTTCACACTCCACCCAGCCCGCCCAATATCTTCCTTATAAATTTGTTTCTAACAATGGGGAAGATATATTCGTCCTTCACACTCCACCCAGCCTGACCCAACCGGGGGCTCTCGATATGACTGAGAGACCTGCTCACGAACCTACATGGTGCAACCCCTCACCCAACCCACATGGCTGAACACCTACGTCCACCGAACTACCCCACCAGGATCTATATGGTTATTATCGTTTCCGCCTATCCTATCTACCAATACTCCAGCGAAATCGAGGGGAGAACACTATACTACACATGCGAAGGACCACCTAGACTCTACAATTTCGGCTAAATGGTAAAAAAATATGAACTTTTAAATACCCTCCTCATTATAGCGTACCACACAAAACATATCACAATCAAACATATTACATTGCACGACCTGGCCAGTCGTATAATACATCGCACACCCCCAGCGGGTATCAACCTGAGCAACCCTCAGCACATTATAAACGCTAAAGCCGAGCCCAGTCTCGCATTAACACGACAAAGCATATATCAAACGCTGTCAAAATACCAAGAACATTCTTTGTACCTTTTAAAACATTCGATCCTTCGAATCGAATAGGCAGCTTCAGCCAAATCGCCACTAATGGCATAACGCATAACAAATTTTGCTACCAAACACATATGGCATAATCCTAATATGCATCATTACAATTAAAAAAGTTCTTGGTAAAACCTAGCCCGAAGCGGACGTTCAGAAGCAGCAAACAAAGCTATAAACCAAAAATCTAAGTTAAATTCAAAAGCAAAAGTTTCATGTTTTGGGTTAAAGCCCCCCCCCCCCCCGGGCACCACATTCAGAAAAANATTTAAATATTTTTTAGAAACTAAAGGTAAACAAGAGAGCGAGGTGGTTTTAAGCATTCGGGTCTCGGCCAGCTGCATCACTGTCATCACCCTTGGGGGCTTCTTTCCTTGGAATAGTCGTAATTTCACCAATCTGCACATTAACCTCAACCGCCTTAATGAGTGCTCCAGCTGCATCGAGCCCCTCGACCTCAGTTTTCTCTGTTTCATCCTCAACCATTACCTCATCTTGTTCACCTTCAGCAACAACCTTTTCAGTGGGATCCAAAGATGAGAGATTCGCACCATAGGGATCAACATCCTCGACTGGGTTGGGCTCGGAGGGCACAGTCAAGTCAGACCCAGTCGGTGTTGCCATCCAATCTTTTTCCGTTTCCAGCTCTTTGAAATCCAACATGGCCAACTCCTCGTTAAACCCACCCAGGTCATTCTCCAAGTCCCTCTGCTCAGCCTCTAGCGTCGTCTCCCCTTCTCTCAACATCTTGATCAGCTCAAGGTTGCATTTGATTTGCTCTACCTGTATCAACTTCTTCTGGTACACCCTTTCGTTAGCTACCTTCTCCTTTACTAGATCCATTTTCTTCATGAACTGCTCCTTCATCTCCTCTTCTTTTTCTTTGACCCTCTGCTCCATCTGATCATCCATGTCCCTCATAAGGACCGCTAACTCATTAGCCATAGAGGCCACTTCCTTCTTCAGATCTCTCTTAGCTTTGTCATAACGGGCTACCTCTGCGCTCAGCCTGTCCACATCCTTCCTCCTCAGATCTTCCACCTCAGGTACCTCGGCTCTCAGCTTGCTATTCTCATCTGTAAGCACCTCAACCCGTCTCACCATATTTTTTAGCTCAGCAATAGCCTTGTCGGCCCTAGCAGTTACATCCTCAATCAGCTTGATCCCTGAATTCTTCTTTGCCCTCCTCCGCTCGTCGTCCAAGACCCCTACCAGGCGATTAGCTAAGGCCGCAGTCTAAAAACAGAAAAGAGGGAGCCACACACCAATTAAGACGGGAGCCGACCTCTAAATAAAGAAACAAAAGGAGATAGGAAGGCGGAAATTTACGATCATACCTCGGCATGAGAGCGAGCCCAGTCGGTGTATTCCTTCTAGACCGTGAGCGACTTGTGATCGTAGACCTTGGGACCGCCTAGACGGAGCTTGGACATTAACTCAGCACAAAGGTCCCCCTCTTCCACCATTTGGGAATGATTGGGCCAGGAAAACTAAACGCAAACCCGCCATTGTCGTGGACGCCAACTGGAGACGTTTCTGTGCGTGCCCTTTTTTCCGAAGGAACGTCAGCATGACGAGTACTACGTCGAATTTGAGGCAGGCGAGATGACTTTTGCTAGAACCAGCATCTCTTTCTCGGCGCTGGTCGCCACGAGATGAGTCAAACACTTCGATGGGATCTACTTCCATGTGAAATTGATCTTTGTAGGACTTGACCTCTTGTGCAGCACTGAACCCAGCCGAGCTGGGAGCTCCTTGAGTGCTCTTCAACCTACGAGCTTCACGGTACGGTACAAGGTTCTTCATTGAAATGGATGGACACTAAGATGGAACACCTACAGAAAAATCGTACATTAAACACCATGTAACACGAATTGAACGAAGCAAGGCCTAAGTAGACAACTTCCTTGATGATGTTTCTGATAGCAGCTCCAATGGCAGCCAGTTGCGATACACTCTCTCCCCGTCAAACATGCTCCAGTTGTTCAACCGACTCTTCCCAAGGAGTCTCCAATTCTTCAGGAATTCAGCACATGGATCTTCGACCTGGGTCAGAAGCGGAGCTGACAAACACCAAAAAAACAAAGAAAAGGGATCCTGGTCAGTTAAAAACACCCAAAAATAATCAATGCACCAAAATAAACACATCCAGAAAGCGTGAATTCGTCAAATAAGAAGAAAAATTTAAGATCCGATTCTGAGAAAAAGAGAGAAAAGATCCACACCAATCTCCTTGGTCCACCGAGATTGTAAACTACTAGGACTCATAGTCCCAAAAGAAAGATGATCTATTTCAAGAAAAAAAAAACTGTTCCCAATCTGTCTCGTCTTTGGGGGCTTGACCAGTTGCAAACCCTTTGTTCAATTTGTTGGCTAGGTACCAGAGGCCGCCCTTCGTGTCCTTCTTCACGTACGTAGCTACCTTCAGCATGTCACAGCTCAGTTCGAAACCACTTTCCCTCACTTGAATCATCAGAAATATGGCGTGATGAACCCCTTTGGGCATCAACTAGCTCAAAGCCATGCCCCAACGATGCAGATACCGAACTAGTAGCTCAGTAACAGGGAAGCATAGTCCACAAGTCTGAAGTAGATCTCGTATACGGTGACGAACCCCAATGGGGGATTGTCGGGAAACTGTCCTGGATCCGGGATTAGGAACCGAACGTCAGGAGAAAGATCAAACTTCTCCCAGAGCATCTTCACCAAGGTAAGAGACGAGCGAGATGAAGAGAAGCCCATTATTTGAGGGCCGCAGACGCTCTAGACTTCACACTAGAAGCAACCGGAGTCCCAACACTTGTACTCGCCGTGGGACGCGACGAAGAACCTCTACTCCCAGATCGAAGCGCCAAATGTCTCGACATCGCCGGGAAACCAAGGAGGAAGGAAAATACGGAGAGAGAAAAGCCAGAAAAAGACAAGAATCTAGGGAAATTGCGAAGCAAATCGAGGAAGAAGAGAGCAAATCGAAAGGAAGAGAGACAAACCCTAACAAAATTAAAAGAGAAATAGTAAAGTACAATACCTTAAGATGCAAAGAGATAGAGAAGAGATGTACGGTTGAAGCGTAGTGGGAGACAGTTCGTAATACTTGAGAAGAGAGAGATGAGTGGAAGTAACTGCCTAGGGACGTGTGCAAACCACCTTTTTGTAGGCGAAATGATGATGCTTTTGAATTTCAAAGAAACCAAGATGCGTTGCATGAAGGGATGAGAATCAACGAGACTGTTGAGATTTCCTGAAATCAAATCACAACGAATTGGTCCATCTAGCCCGATATTCGTGGAAGGAAAGCAAAATAATCTAGCCCAACCCGGAAGTTTCGAATTTTCCTTAGAGAAAAATGAAAGTTGAATAATAGCTTGAAACAAAAATATAATAATCATCTGATAATATATGAGTGGGGACGAAGCAAATTTCCACCAACTTACAAAGGTCACTCAACTCGCTAAGCTCGTACGGAGACATGGGGGCTAATATGTTGGTGTCGAAACCCCCTCAACAGGTTTCTAGCCCAACCAGTGCCACTTCTTATATAACGGTTCAACATGTATCATGATATAAAAGGATTCACTCAGCAGGTGCCTACTTAGGCGCAGAAAGGGAATGATCAGCTACTCACGTCGTAGACGATCTGAGCAGGAGATGACTACGAGTTGAGCAGAAGGCGACTAAGAGCTGAAGAATAGAGGACTAAGTCCAGGCAGTTCCGAGATAAGAGGGTGGGGGGAGCACTAAGATTGAGATCTCAACGACCCTAGAAGATCGGAACAACCCGAATTAAGCGCAGGGGGATAAAAGGCGAGAAGAGAGAGAAGTGAAGCATGAGATTCCATTAGGGTTTTTGTAACAAGAACATATCGATCTATCTTTTGTATAAACATATTCATAAAAATCAATAAACAATCATATTATTCTTCTTTGTGTTCATTTCGACCTGAGTTTGTGTTGTGGTTTCCTTCTAATTTTAACAAGAACGACGAATTCCTCATTAAGATAATTGACTAGAAATTCATTGTGGGTTTTAGCATCCACACCCATTTGGTTAATCTGCCGGACTGGTTTGGGCTATGGAGGATGGTGCGGAGTGGCTGGTTGTTGAGCACAACGACGGTATGTGACTGAAAGTAAGGTCATAGTTTCCGAGCTGCGGATATTACTTATAGGGCTATATTTTCAATGGGCGGGTACTGTGTCTCGGCGTCGTTGAGAGACTTGCTGAGATAGAAGATTGGTTTCTGCTCTCCTTGGTTTTCTTTTACGAGGACACCACTGACGGCTACCTCAGAAACTGCAACTTAGAGGTAGAGGATCTTGCCGTCCTCTGGTTTGGCAAGTAAAGGGGGCATCGTTAAGTATGATTTGAGCTTGTTGAATGCGACCTGGCACTTTTGATCCCACTCAAAACACTTTTTTCCTTTGAGGATTTGATAGAAGGGTAAGCTCTTATCAGTAGACTGGGAGATGAATCTGTTTAGCATGGCGATACGGCCTGTAAGATTCTCTACTTCCTTTTTCGTCCTTGGTGCTGGTAAGTTGAGGATGGCTCCTATTTGCTTGGGGTTTCCTTCAATCCCTCTTTTAGTTACGATGTACCCTAAGAATTCACCAGATGTGACTCTAAAAGTACACTTGGCCGGGTTGAGTTTCATTCCGTAGAGGTTGAGTGTTTCAAAGTACTTTTCCAGGTGTTGGATGTGATCATTGGCCTCGGAAGATTTAACCAGGATATCGTCAATACAAACTTCCATATACCTGCCGATCTCACTAGCGAACATTTTATTCACCAGGCGTTGGTAGGTTGCTCCTGCATTTTTAAGTTCGAAGGGCATTACCATGTAGCAGTAGATCCCCCTGTCTGTGATAAAGGCCGTTTTTTCCCAATCTGCATGATGCATCATGATCTGGTTATACCCTGAAAAGGCATCCATAAAAGATAAAAGTTCGTTGCCCGCCGTGGCTTTCACCAGTCTGTCTATGTGAGGCAAAAGGAAACTGTCTTTAGGACACACCTTATTGAGGTCGGTGAAGTCGATGCATACGCGCCACTTACCGTTCTTTTTCTTAACGACGACCGGGTTGGCTAGCTACTCTAGGTATTTCACTGTGGCGATTGAGCCAGCGTTCAAAATTTTTTCTACCTCGTCATTGACTGCATGAGAGCGTTTTTTTCCTAGCTTGCGACGTTTATGCTTTATTGGTTTGTAGCTCGGGTCCACATTTAGCTCGTGACAGGTGATTGATGGGTTGATTCCCTTCATGTCGTCCATGGTCCAGGAAAAAGTACTACCGTTCTTCTTTAGTAGTTCGATCAGTTTGGCTTTGATATTTCCGTCCAGCTCTTTCTCGATTCCTGTAGTTCGGCCCGTATGTTCAGTGTGAATATTGAATTGTTTGACTTTATCGAGCTTTGGCGTGTAGTTATAGGTCGGTAGTGGGCTAGTGGTTTTATCCGAGACCTGCAAGGTTCGCGTATGGTGCTCTGTCAGGAAACAAGTCTGGGCTACGCGCTGATTTCCTCTAATCGTCCATGTTCCCCTATCCGTTGGGAATTTGATGCACTGTTTATAGGTCGACACTGCTGCTTTCATGAGTAAAGCCATGGTGTACCTAAGATTACATTGAACGCCGAGTGCTGTTCCATGACAACGAATTTGACCATTTGGGTGGACCCTCAGGCCTGAACAGGCAACTTGACTGTTCTGGTGGAGGAAACGGTTTTGCCGCTGAAACCTATGAGTGTTTTGCTGCCGTTCTTGATTAAGTCGGTGTTGATTCCCATGTCATCAAGCGTCCTTTTAAAAATGATATCCATCGAGCTACCTGTATCGATAAGTATTTTAGCTACCTTTTTGTTTGCAATTACCAGCTCGATAACTAGGAAGTTGTTGTGAGGTTGACTTAGTCATTTTAGGTCGGCGTCCCTAAAATCAAGTGGTTGGGAGGTCGGTATGATGTTTGTTTGTTTTTTTGTGCAATGACAGCTCGTCGTTCAGAGTTTCAGATAGATCTCACAGAGTCATTGCAGGAGGTCAAGCCACCCATGATCATGTTGATTCGTCTTCTTGGTAATGATCCCTCTGTAGCTCGGTCATCCGGGCTACGATCTTGTGTTCGAGTGGGAGGTGCCATGTCATCGCTGGTATGCGAGCTCTTTTCTCGAGCTGTGCTAACCTGGTGAGCTTTTTTCTTTGTGGTTGAGTTGTGCCACGAGTTTCCACCTCGTCGTCGATCGTTGTATTTTCTTCTGTTAGTGTTGATCTTGCCGTCCTGGAACTTTTTTAACAAGATAGCCTGCAAGTGACAACACTCTGCGGTTTTGTGCCCGTTTCGTTTGTGAAAATCATAGTATGCTTTCGGGTCATCGTCGTCAGGTGGAGATTTTTTCGTGGTTTTTCCACTTTGGTGATCGCGTAGGTCGCGCTTCCCTGCCTATCTCTTGAATAATGTTGCCTAGGTTCCCGGGGAATTTTATCTCTATCTCGGCTAGATTTCACGATGTGGTGTTTTTTGGACATCGCATCATGCTCTTCCTCTATCTCAATGAATTTGTTAGCTCGATGAAGCGTGTCTTCTAGTGTTTGTGGTGGATTGATGAACAATTCATTCTTGAATCTTGATTTAAACCACATGGCCTTTCGTAGAGCGGCGATCGCTCCTTCGTCGTTGATCACTATTAGAGCTACGACTCCCTTGAACCTGCCAATGAAGTCTTTTAAGGACTCGTCCTCCTGCTGAGATAGTGTCCATAGGTCGGTTGTTGAAGCTTTCTTTGCGATGTACATCAAGTAGTGCTTGATGAACACGGTTGAAAGTTGTTGATAGTTCCAGGTTTCAAACGGGAGAACCAGTCCAGCACTGATCCTGATAAGTTTTCCACGAAGAGTTGGCACAAACCTGCATCTCGTTCTTCTACGGAAAACTGAGCTCGTGCCATGGGAATCGTAGAGGTTGTTAAGTACTGAATCGGATCACTCCTGTCATCGTATCTTGTAAACTTGATTTTGGCAGGGTGCCGAACTGAGACGTTGGTAACCCTCCTAGAGAATGGGGTCCTTTGCGTTTCTTCTATGGCGCGAAGGATGTCGGGGGCTGAGCTGGTGGCTGGTGTACCTGCAAGCTCATAAGTTTCAGTTGTTCGCGAATGTTCTGCATTTTGGCATCTTCAGTTGTGCTCTTGAATATAGTCACGTTAGTGTAACCATGCCGACCTTGGTGCCCGCCTATTGTCTCGGGTGTCTGATGAGATGCTCTGAATAGATCTCGGTTTACTGTGCTTGCATCTCTTTCCTCGGTGGACGCGGTGATACCTTCCAGCTACGCCATCAGGTTCTGGGACTCCGCTTGAAGTTTGTCAGTTTTCGCCTTTTGTTCCTTCATTTGGTTTATGAATCCTGCATGGTGATTTCTAGGACCTCGTCTTCATGGTCAGATCCCGTTATCTCGACTTGATCGTCTCTGTTTCCTGTATCGACGGTCGATCCGTCTAGTGCTTTTTCAACTGATCTCGTGGTCATTACTTCGATCGATTATTTCTGCAAAAAGAGATTACAAGATCGTCTAGCTGAGTCCCCACAGTCGGCGCCAACTGTTGAATCAAGACTTCACAATTAGGTTAGGTCTTTGATCTTGCGGGAAAAAGGCTAGAGTAATCTTAAGAAGAATTTCATATATCTTTTTGGGAGTAATTACATGAGTATTTATACTAGAAATGCATGTTTAAAACTCTAATTACATAAATTAACCTAATGGGCCTCGAGCTGGAAAGTCCAGCTCGTCAGATCGGCCCACCTAGGTTCTGGCCTTCTAAATCTCTATTTGCTCCTTCAGGTCGGTGTCTATCTGGACCTTCAGTCGATATGGGCCTTTTGGGCAGGTACTACACTTGGTATCAAAAATTTTATAAGGTTTTCTTGGCTAATGGGTTTGGGCCCGGGCCTGTGTTCATTTCCTGAAAAGTCCACCCGAGTTGTATTGTTGGGTTGAGAAGTTCTTCTTATATGTGTTAAAGACTAAGCTTTGTATTTTTGGCTATATTTGGATCTAATACAAATAAAAAAAGAAAGGTTTTGCTACAACATTGTTTTCTAAAATCGCCGCATAGAAAATGATATTGATACGGGCTCATTGTTGCTTCATTAAATTATTTGTATATCTAATTGTTAAGACAAAAAAACTATACCAGTCCTAAGTAGAGGTTACTTTTGGAAACTTATTACTTTGTGAAAAGTATTTCACCCTCGTTATTCACGAGTAAACTAAAAGGGGTTATATAGAATAAAAAAGTGCATGAACTTTAAAACACAAAAGAGAAAAGTGCATGACTTTTTTGGAGATCCTACTTAACTACTTATCTCATCGTAAGATTATCGTGATACCTATCACCATCAAATCCCTACTTTCTTTCTCCCTCATTTCTTTCATCTTTCTTAATTTTCTTTCTTTCTCTGTCGTTTAGTGTATATATCTCAATTTGGCATAAATCATTTTAAAATTCAATCTGTTAATAATATTCAAAATTATGATACTTTAATGGTTTCTAGTTATATTATACTTTTATTATTATCGATAATCCAAACGAATCTAATTAATTTTACAAACACTCAACTTTACCGAAGACATCCATATTACATCAATAAATATAATTAATTTTTGTCATCTACAAGACCACACTAAAAGGAAAATAAATACAAACCGAAAACATGATTTAGACCTAAAGTTTTAAGAGAGACAAAGTCGGCAAGACTCAAACCTCCGAATTTTTCTTCCATAAAAATCTAGGCATAAATCTTTTTTTTTTTTTTTAAATGTATTTTGGTTATTTTTATGAGAAATTCCTTGAAATACCATCAAAAGAAGTTCAAATTTCAAAAATATCACACACTCCCAAAAGTTTCAAAAATATCACACTTTTCCGGATGTTCCAAAAATACCACAAAAATAAAAAAGTGATTTTTTTTTTTTTTGATGAAATGTTAAATTTATTAATCAAAACCGAGAATCAGTCAT
>OVBE01007415.1:0-18512 GCA_900406425.1 Iberis pinnata
AATATCAGAAACATTAACTATTGAATTCTAAAACTATTGTTGACACTGACGTGGCAGCAAGGGAGGCAATCCTAGAAAACTGACGTGTGTAGTCTCAGAAACTCCTATCTTTTCCTTTTATATAGTATAATATCCAATAGCAACAAATGATTTAAAAAAAAAACTAAATCTAAATCCACAACTCCGATATTTGGACACCTATGATCATGGACGTTATTGGAGTTGGATTTGTCCGACCCGGTCAGTAAATAATGAGAAAATTGAAAACAGATATTTCTAACAACTCTTATACACCTCGAGTAGATATGCGAAATCGAGCTGAAAAGAAGAACTAAATCAACAAAATATACGATTTTCGTCAAGGTAATCCCCGAAGAAACATAGCTCTTTCTCAACTACATTCGAGATTGAAAAAGAAACTTAGATCAAAACCAAAAGCTTATGTAACCATTTGAAGGAAGAATCAATTTGGTAGAAAACCTAAAATAGGTTCAAATTTAAGAATCTAACCAATCAAGAATAATATTAGTTTTCTCAACAACATTATATCGGTTCTATCCTCATATTTCTCTAATTTTTTAAAAAAATTGAAATTCCACCCCTTGTTTGTTTCTTTCAAATTAAATCATATAAATTCAAAATAAAAATCACAAAAGATTATCTAAAAAAACATATTTTTTACATTTAACGACATATTTTATAAAATAGTGAATTTGATTAGTGAAACATAAACCCATAAATAGTCGAACTACTTCAAATAGTCGGACTAGTTATATATATATATATATATATATATATAAACCATAAATCCCAAAACATAAAACCTAAACCTCAAAACATAAACTCTAAACTCCAAAAGATAAACCCTAAATCCCAAAAGATAAACTCTAAACCCAAAATATTTTTTTGGTAAATATGTTAATTTCATTTAATATAAATTTTTACAAAGGTAATAGAAAACCAAGACACAAAAAAAAATTAAACAGTCCTCGAATTATAATGTTGGATTTGAATTTGCAAATTTACTCATATCTAAACCATTGCTGGAGCAGACACTTGTACTTAGGACGATAGAGTCTTGCCAAGATGACATCCCTTATAGAGCGATCAATTTGCTTGAATACTGCAGATGTCGATGATGTTATTTGAGAGTGTAACCTGGTATTTCTCTCCTTCCATAAGATATAAATTGTGACATGGACGCAGAGTCTTTTCAGAAGTGAAGAGACATTGGGCGAGTGAGTTATCATCCAAGTAATCATAGAGGACCAGTCGTGGAATAAGCAATTGGACTGTCCCAATCTAGGAAGAAGCAAGAACAAAATATGTGCTGCAAACTCGCAATGAATAAGAAGATGATCTCGAGATTCTTCAAATAATTCACATGTTGTACATAAAGCCTCGTCATCCTGATTTCTCGAGAAGTACCTTGTCTTGACAGGGAGACGATCAAGAGTTGCTGTCCAAAAGAGAAACGCAAACTTTGGTATGTAGCCCTTGTACCACACCGCAGGAGCCTATCTTTGATTAGTACCTAGAGGTCTTAGCTCGTTCCAAGTATAGGAGGTTGAGAAGGTTCTTCTAGAATCCCTGTCAACAAACCAAAACCATTCATCAGAAGACAATTAGGATCTATTATTATGAATGAGTTTCAATTCTGGAAGAAGAATATTAAAATTATGATCCCTAGTGTGACGACAATCGAAGTTGATATAATCTAATTCCGAGGAAACAGAAGCATGTAGGTTGATGCCTAGACGCAAAGGTCCCGCATTCCCGAGAAAATCAATGAGAGGTCCTTTAGATGTCCAGCTGTCACTCCAGAAGTTTGTGTCCTTTCCATCCTCAACTAGACTCTTGAGGAATCTCTTTGCAAGAGGGTGGGCAAAGAGTATTCTTTTCCATAGCCATTAGTCAGTTGATTTAGACTCAATAAACCAGAAGCAGCTACCCTTTATTATTTTCTTTTTAGTCCAAGCTACCCAGTGGGAGTATTTAGCCAGCAGAGCTTCAATGAAAGGATTTTGTTCCAAAGAGAGATCTTTCTTAGGCCCAGTCCCCCTTCCTCCTTAGCCAAGCATGTATCTGTCCATGAAACTTTAGCTGTTGAATGTTTGTGAATATCACCAGACCATAAGAATCTTGAACAAAGTTGCTGAATATGCTTAATGCAACTTTTTGGCAAGAGGAAAGCCGAAAACCAGAAATTGATTATCCCTTAAATAACTGACTTTATCAATTGAAGTCTTCCTACATAGGATAAGTGTTTAACTGTCCAGCTATCAAATTTGATTGAGATTGATGAAATTAGAGGAGAGAAATCTGAAACCCTGAGTTTCCGGTGCATCAAAGGTAGCCCTAAATATCTTACTGGCAGAGAACCCTTAGAAAACCAAGTGATAGAATTCTATTCTCCTGTCTACTGCTTACCCCCGCAAGGAAGAGAGAAGATTTATCTTTGTTAAGCGAGAGACCCGAGAGATCATGAAAATCTTGTAGAGCCTCGTTAATCCCTTGCATAGAGGAATATCTACCGTCAAAGAAGATGAAGACATCATCCGCAATGGCTAGATGTGTAATCTCTGGGTCTTTAGCCAAGGGATGAAAACCAATTGTATCATTCTGGAAACGCTACTTGAGAATGGAATTAAGAACCTCCATAGCAAGAACGAATATGTAGGGAGATAGAGGGTCTCCCTGCCTAAGGCCTTGAGAACCCTGGAAGAAGCCACATAGGTCTCCATTTATATTAACAGATTAGGAGGTTGTACATATGCATTCTTTAATCCAAGTAATAAAAATAGTAGGAAAATCAGCCGCTGCTAGAAGCTCTACCAAGAACGACCAATTTACCGAGTCAAAGGCCTTTTTTAAATCCACTTGAAGGGCCCCTCGTTTGGAGATAGATTTCATATTAAAACCTTGGACTAATTCCGAAGCCATGAGAACATTTTCGATGAGAAACCTCCCTTTGATAAAAGCTGATTGGCAAGGAGAAACCATGTTTGGCAGAACCTGTTGAAGCTTTTTAGCCAAGATCTTTGAGATGACTTTATACACCACATTGCACAAAGAAATAGGTCTAAAATCTCCAATTTTATCAGCTCCTGATTTTTTTGGAATCTGAACAATGGCTGTCGTATTTAGCTGCTTTAGAATCTTTCCATGAGAGAAGAATTCTTGGATGGCACTAGTTACATCTTCACCAACAATAGACCAGGTTGCCTTAAAAAAGTCTGCATGAAAATCATCGGGTCCCGGGGATTTTGAAGATTTGAACCCAAAGACTGTATCTTTAATTGATGCAGAGAGCAGAGCTTTGTCAGAAGTTGAGCATCGAAATTAGACCAGAGATTTGAGGTTTGATACCTCAGAGGGACTAAGAGAACTCTGATGACCACCAAGAAAGCTGGAAAAGTAAGAAACACAGTGATTCTTGATATCTTGGGGAGCTTCTAAGCGAGAACCATTTAGAGATAATGAATTTTATTAGACGATCTTCGAACCGAGATTGTCTTATGAAAAAAACCCGAGTTACAGTCTCCCAAAGACATCCACTTGACCCTAGAGCATTGAGATGCAAACCTCTCTTCTGCGATTGTAAGCAAGGACCAGGCTCTATGAGCCTTTTTCTCATCTGTAACTGTTGCAGAAGAAGGGTTCAGGAATACTCTTGCTTGGTAGGAAGAGAGATTTTCAGCAGCTTCAGCAAGTCTCTTCTTAATATTCTGTTGATATTTTTGCAAATCAATTTCCTAGTAAGCCTGAATATGGCCGAACTAGAGAATATGATGGAGTTCCATCCCTCGGCAACAATTGAAAGAAAATTAGGGTGGCTTGTGAGAAAGTTGTTAAACATGAATGGTTTATTCCTCCCTGAAACCTAGAGACCTAGATGGCACCTTGCTGGAGTATGATAAGAGAACAAGGGATCTCCAAAATGCCCATAAGAAAGAGGAAACACTGTCATCCAATTTTGATTCACTAAGATGCGACCAATTTTCTTCGCAATTGGATTGGACTCTTGATTATTCCAAGTGAAGTGATGGCCACGATAGCTTAGATAAAACAAACCATAATTATTAAGAAAAATTCTAAACAACCCCATTCCTTTGGTAATACGGGAGCTAGCCTTTGAATGGTCACTAGGATGGAGTGATTGGTTGAAATCACCAAGACAAATCCAAGGCAATGAGAGAAGGCTAGGATCAGAGGAAAGAGTTGAGATTTCATGCCAAAGGTGCTCTCGATCAGAAGGGAAGTTGGACGCATAGATGAAAGACACTATGAACTCTTGAAAGGAACCTATTATTGAAACCCTACAGGAAATCATCTGGGCTTATTTGGAAATCACAATGAGGGAGGTATGATGATCCCAAAGAACCCATGTGCGACCTAGCTCTGCAAATTCATAATTTCCAACAAAATTCCAGTTAGCAAAAGAAGAACAAATATATTTAGGAGCTTTATACTCTTTAACTCTAGTTTATATAATGCAACCAAAAAGAGCTTTTATAGCTCTAAACCAAGACCTAAAGGATTTTTGCCTTACTATATTATTTAATCATTGGACGTTCCAACAAAAAGTTTGAGAATTATACATAAATTAATTGTGAGAGGGGCCTTTGCCCCGAGTACTCCCTGTTTTTACTGTTTTGTTACGCTTTTTGTTCCGCTTGGAAATAACTACCTTGAAAGGTTCTTCTTGGGGAACAAAGTTCTTTAGATGATGGGAAAATTCAGTGTCTGAATCGTCAGGGGGAGAATCTGACTCTTCAGAAGAGGTATTATTCGATCTAGAGTCCGAGTCATGGCCGGAGGAAGGCGAAGAAGACTTTTAGGAATGATATGGACGAGGTTGAGAGGTGGCTGGAGATTTAGGCTTCGACTTACCCCTAGACTTAGCATTGGATTTAGAAGGCGTTGGATTGGTCCTTGGTGAGGCATGTGTATTAGCCTATAAAGGAGGATCAGCCTTTTTTCCGGAACAGTTGAGTTAGGAGGTGAGGAGAAGTTCCCTACCTCCTTAGCTGGATAACTAACATCATTCTTATGTGATAGAATGAATTCCCTTTGTTTCTTTTTCTTGGGACATAGTTCAGATGAGTGAGTAGAGGATCTGCAGTCATCACAAGTGATATGAGCAGAGGGACATCGCTTCCTCGTATGACCAATTTGTTTACAACACTCGCAAGTAGGTGGGAGCCAGGGATATGAGACTTCAATTATGTAGATCTGTCCAGCCTGAAATTGAGCATTTACCACCTCTGTAAGAGGCTTTAAAAGACTAACTATTGTAAATACTCTTGCCACTTCAAAGTCTGTTAAATTTTTTGTTTTGGGGTGAAGAAACTTTGGCTCACCACCAAGCCTGCGATGTATTCTAGGCCCTCAGTAGAAAAGAAATGAGGAGGAACTCCTCTAAACTCTAACCAAACAGGATCCAAAGAGAGGATGGGGAGCTGCAGTGCAAGACCAGGCTCCCACTTAGCCACAAACATAGATTTTCCTTCTATGTGCCAAATTCCCTGTCCAAGGACCCTCTTGCGTGTCGCTTCATCTGGAATCTTGATCAAAAAAGATTTCTCTGTATATTTTGAGACAGAGATGTTACGAAGTCGCCTGCTCCAAATACTATTAGCGATGGCGTGGAGAGCACCTGGAGAGGGTGCTTTTCCATGGAATTGAGCTAATATGAAGTTATCCCATTGATGTTGATATTTGATGATAACCTCATATGGGATCTTAACGCATAGTTCTCCGGATTCAAGAAGAAAAGATTCTCCTTTCTTGGACATAGAAGTAGTCTCAGAAAAAAGTCCACTCCAGCTTTTGTCCTTGGGGGACCTGAGATATGTTATGAAGAATCCGAGTGGTCGGACTCCACAATTTTTGTTTTCGAAGCTTCCTCGACATGAGGAAAATGGACGAAATAGTAAAATTCGCTGAAGAATGAGAGGATTTTGAGGAAGGAGAAGTCGTGAGAGACTTAGATTCTTTAGATTTCAAGAGAGAAGTAGAAAGCAAAGAACCATGAATGGATTTTGAGTGAGAGGAAGGATTCGAAGAAGAAGACTTCAGGGGAGGGAAGGGGTCATAGAACTTAGAGAAAGGATGGGGAAACTTGGGTGGCTTTGTATTGGCCATTGGGTTGAAGCCGGCGACGGAGGCCAGGGCCGTCGGAGGCGGAGATGGTGAGAGTTAGGGATTACACGAAAAACGAGGTACGACTAATACCAAATTATAAACCCTAAAACCAAAAATATAAACCTTAAACCCAAAAATATAAATCTTAAACCCCAAAATATAAACCATAATCCCCAAAATATAAACCCTAAATCCAAAAATATAAAACATAAACCCAAAAATATAAACCCTAAATCCAAAATATAAACCCTAAACTCAAAGACCTTAAATCTAGACCCCAAAAATAAGTAAAACAAAAAAGTCAAATTAGCAACAAAAAAAGGTGAGATTAGCACCCAAAAAAATATAGATTAGCTATATGTTCGACAAAAAAAGGAAGGTAAAAATGAAATATAAATCAACTATAGTATAGATGTTAAAAACTTAACTATATGATGTAGTATGGTTTTTCATTGATATTGCCCTCGAAGGAACTCAACTACATACATCTACGAATGTTTCATCTCATCACATTCTACTATACTCAAACAAGCTCACCTACTAATTCCAACTCTTAGCTATTGTAACAATTGAATTTTTTAAAATTTCAAAATAATTGTAAACATAATTTTATTATCAGTAAAATCCAATTTATTAAGCATATTTGGTCTGAATACACATGATTTGATGATTGGATTTCAGTATCTATAGACATGATATTGTGATAAAACAATAACGTAACAGCATCAGAGATGGTAAATATGAGTCTCTCCCCCCCTCTTCACCTTACAACTACTCACAAATTGCAAGATACTCTGTCATTACTTCCTAGCAGCTTATATATATACTCTTAAGAGTTAATGATTCTTCTTAATTAACCCTTGCCAAATCTCACTTGCTATGACCGGGCCGATATCTACACTTCCAAAAATTTCTCCTTTTGCTTCTTGATCCAGTAAGCCTTGTTCGTCGTCTTGTAATTATAGATAATTGGTGGATGTTATGCCTCATATCTATCAACACTCCCGCTTTCAAAATTGACCTTGTCTTCAAGGTCAAAACTCAGAAATTGATGCTTCAATGTCTTAAGGACCGCATGTAATTGCGTTACATGCTCCGTTATGTTTCTGCTATACACCAATATGTCGTCAAAAGAAGACCAAGATAAATTTCCTTAAATAAGGTCTAAACACTTTATTCACCAGAGTTTGAAAAGTTACCGGAGCATTCGTGAGGCCGAATGGCATCACTAAGAACTCATAGTGTCCATCATGGGTACGAAACACCATTTTATGAACATCTTCTGATTTTACCCGGATTTGATGATAACCAATCTCAAATCCAACTTTGAGAAGATAATTGACCCCTTTAGTTCGTCAAAAAGTTGGTCTATCATCGGGAATGGATAACTGTCCGGAATTGTAACCTTATTCAAGTCCCTGTAATCCACACAAAATCTCCAGCTACCATCTTTCTTCTTCACCAATAATACGAGGCTATAAAAAGGGCTACAACTCTCCCGAATGATTCCCGCTTATAACATTACGGCGATTAGCTTCTCAATCTCTATATTTTGTGTGTGAAGATACCTGAAGGATCGCACGCTCACTGGTTTAACTCTTGTTTTGAGCAGAATCGCGTGTTCTCTACTGCGTGATGGAGGTAACCCTTTAGGCTCCTCAAATACTTCTGAAAATTCCTCTAGAACTGGTCTAAGCTTCTCGGGTTCCTCGGTTCTCTACCACTCAGAAGCTTGAAATTCCCCATATTCCATCAATATTCCTCTTTCTTCTTGACGAAGTGTCTTCAAGAGTGTTTTGAGTAAGACTGAGGAATTGCATAAACTTGGGTCACCTTTCAAAGTTATTGTGACACCGTTACATCTCCATTCCATAATCTACTCCTTCCAATTAACCTTCATCTCCCACAAAGTCTTCAGCCACTGCATACCCAAATAACATCTGCACTTCCCAATTCCAAAGGCAGAAAAGTGGATACCAACGTTATAATTTGCACCTATATCTCCACTTTTATACATACTCCTTCGCCTCTTTAAATATGAAATTATGAGAGGCTCCACTATCTATCATAAGCACCACTTTACAACCTTGAATCACCCCTTCAGCTTCATGGTTTTCGGAGATGTCAAGCCCACCACCGAATTGAGAGATAACTCGGCTAATTCTGATACTTTTGGCGGATCTTCCTCTTGATTATTTATTAGTCGTGAAATATCGTATTCGGTTCCATCTTCTTTAATAAGAAATACATGTAGCTCAGTGAGTCGGCACTTATGCCTATAGTGGAACTTCTCATCGAATTTGTAGCACAATCTCTCACCTTTTTTGCTGTGAACTCTGATTTTATACGTTCGGAATGACGGTCTCCTTCTCTATGTAAATCAAGATTGGGAATTTTGAGGATTTTGTCCTTGTTGGCCATACGATATCGTTTTGTGTCCATTATTTTCTCTTCCCATAGAGTAACGTGATGATTTTACCCCTTTACTGTGGTGGTCCCTTCCTGTCCCACACGTGGTAAATCTCCCTTATGCGTTGCGAATCATCCTTACCTCTTCTTTTTCGTATTATCATACATTGTTTTATCGTGGTCTTCCCAATCTTCGACCATCTTTGATGCAATCATCATCTTCCTTAAAGATATGTGTTCGAACATCCTCACTCCTGCACATACTTTGGGCTTCAGGCCTATCATGAACGCCATCTCCATCACCGGCTCTGGCAAATTTGTGCTGGCTGCTAAAGCGATAAAATCACGATAGTACTGCCTTGACGTTCCATCCTGTCGGAGCATCAGAAGCCTCTCTCCCCGCGGCGACTTCTAGGTGGGAGAGAAATCTTCTAGAACCCTGATTTTCATTTGCTCCCAACTCAAAAATGGATTCCTATCTCTTTCCCATCGATACCACACCAACGCCTCATCATCGAACACATTTTCACCGCTTTTAGTTTATCAGCCTCTGAGAAATCATTTAACTCAAATATTGATCAACACGTAAAACCCAGCTTTCTGCTCCTTTTCCATCGAACAAAGGAATGTCGATCTTCCTAGTTAAGAGAGTGTTATGTGTTTCCTCTGGATTTTGCTCCGAAGGTGGTTCCGTGAACGACTCCTCCTTCTTTCCAGACCCTTCCGGTGGTTTTGAGCCCTGCGTATTGTCCATTGTTACCTTCTCGGAGCTTGAAGACTGCTTCTCGTCATCTACGAGCATTTTCTTCGCCAGCAGATCCAAGATACTCATCTTACTCATCATTTCTCCTACGTTCTTCTCCAAAGATGAGATCTTCTCGATGCCCTTTCCAAGGGCTCAAACCTCCCTTCGAACTTCTCCACTATCGTATATGCTTTCTTTGGTGGCATGGTTCTCCAGTTTCAAACAGCTCTGATACCAAGTTTGATAAGAACGAAACTCGGAAACTCAAAAATAAGAACATAATATAAGTTAAAAAAAACTTCAAATACTTGATATTGATAAAACAGAAACGTAACAGGCTGAAAGATGGTAAATAAGAGACTCTCCCCTCCTCCTCACCTTACTAGGGGTGGGCACAGAGTGGATATCCGAAAAAATTGCAGTATTCGCGATCCGCTCCGCTTCATAAATTTTCAAATATCCAGAAAGCCCGGATATCCGAGATTTTTACTATTTGCGGATATCTTCATCAATCTGATCCGTTTTTTAAATATAAAAAGTCATAAAATAACAAAATATATATTTTAGAACCTAGAAATTAGAAAAAATAAGAGAAAGGAGAGAGATCGATAATATCTTTTTAAAATTATATTTTCAAAGATTTTTTTTTAATAATCTATTAGTTTTTTATATTTCAATAAATGTTAACCGTTTAGAGTTAAAACTTAGGGTTTATTTTCATAAAATATATTTCATATATTCAAGTCTTCAATCTACGACTACGACATTTCATTGAGGTTATCCATCTGTGGATAAATAGCTTTACTGAAATCAGATTTCTTCACCAAAAGAGACAAGCTAATGTATGTGATGATGTCTTAGCAAAAAAAGCAATATCTTCGCGGGTGTGGCAAAAATATTTCATAGTTGTCCTTATTTCTTATTACCTCATGTGTTAAACGATTTACAATAATAAAAATTCGTTGATGGAAAAAAATATATTTCATATATTCTAATAATATTATTGTTTTTATGTTATTATTATATATTCATAAAGTTAATTTATATTATACTACTATACAAATTATATATATAATTATATATATTATAGTTGTAAGTCGAAGTTTACAGATCGGAGCAAATATCTGGACTTTCCAAAAGCAATATTTGTATTTGCTCTGGATTTTTACGGATACAACATTTTACTATTTACTTTGCTCTATAATCTTACAGATATCCGAATTTTTTGAATCGATTCGAATCAAATAACGGATCAGAGCGGATCTAACGAATATTTTGCCCAGGCCTACACCTTACAACTACTCACAAATTGTAAGATACTCTCTCATTATTCGTAACAACTTAGGGCATCCGCATTGCTAGATACACTAATGCATATCTTAGGATTAGTTTAATAATATAATTAAATTAAGAGATTTTGGTAAGATACACAGTTAAAAAATAAATTATTGGTACAACTTTTTGGAGTTTCTTGAATCAATTTGTAGAAGAAATCAAAACTATCAATTTGTAGAAGAAATCAAAACAGAAACACAATCCTCTTGAAACAAAATTATCAACTTATTACATGTTTTCTTAAGATTAACCTAAATTACTCCATACATATTCATTAACAGTACTTACATTTGGATCTTCCTTATAATTACTCCATTCTGACTCAAACTATAAGCCTTTGTACCTGTAAGAGAGAGCTAAACATGAAACAAAAAAGAATGTGAACAATCCTTTGGCATTGAGTTTGATAAAGCCATAGAAACATGCTTCCAGAGTAGCAACAAGATACGAAGGATATATAATCTCATATATCTCCTTGCGTATGGTAAGGATTCAAAGGTTTTTATGATATATACAACAATGCATATAAGCCAGAAGCAAATACAATAGTGCAGAGAACCTTTGAATCGTAATATAAACTTTGAAATTAACATGGAAATTTAAGGATTCTGTAATAATGTATCAAAGTCAAACTATATAAAACCAAAAGCAACACAACACACTAGCCAAAAGCAATTGTTGATTCTAAGCAAGCTAAATCCAGAAGCAACACAATACTGCAGAATCACTACATAAACCTTCAATTAACATGGAATTTTGAAGACAATCAAACCTAAAGAACACATAAACTTAAAGTAGCATGCTTACTTACACTGTGAGATCAACTTTCCTGGGTATTCCCCAAAGTATTAATGTTTACTTACACTGTTATGTAAGAAGGAACATGTTTTGATCAAACTCCAAACATAGTTCATCTTTAAAAAAACTTCAATTCTATTATATAACCTTTAAGAAAGCTCCCCAACCAGAGACATCGGATATTCCAAGTAAAACCTGCAATTTACAAAGAAAAGAGGAGTAAACTTAGCACTCTCGTCTTTAATCGTTCTTCATTTTGCAATTTGCAAAGTAAAAGATAGCTAGCTAACAAAGCTATGTATTCACCATTTGTTGTTGTTGCAAGAGCAATTTCATATTCCTGCACTCATCGCACAATTCGCACTCATCGCCATAATCGCCGCCTCGTATTTGAGAGAGAAGAAAACCTACTGGGTTACTCAAATGAGAAAAAAAAATCCCCAAAAAACTCACCATCTTCTCCCCTCCGATCAATACTTGCCACGTGCACGAAAGAAACGTTTCGAAAACTTCTTAATTAGTTAACGTCCCACAAATTTATTATCAATAAGTATTTTAATTAAACATCATATTACATAAAAACTGATCTAAGATATGGCGATAATGATGCCCTTATATATACTCCTAAAACTTAGTGTTCTTAATTAACTTTTCCCAAAGCCCACTTGCTATGATCGGGCCCGATATCTACACTTCCAAACGCTTCTTCCTTTTGGTTCTTGATTCATTAAGTTTTGTTCTTCCTCTTGTATTGATAGATGATTGGTGGATGTTCTGCCTCATATCTATCATACTGCTGCTCGTACTAGCGAAGATTATGGTTCATTCATAGAAATACGTAAAGTCGACGCAGAAGATGTTCATTAGTTGACAGCAATTGCTTCTATTGGTTCACGCAATCTGTTTGAAGTTTTGGGTTTCTCAAGCCCAAATAATAGAGCCGTGTTGGTGAAAAGTATCGTACGATCCCTCCACGTTGCTTTGCTTCTATTGGCTCACCTCTTCAATCAATACTTTCACAAGAAATTTCCACATGTTCTTTCACGCCTGTCCTCCTCTCCTTTTTATTTTATTTTATTTTATAATAGATATTAACACATTTTTAATTATTATAATTTGACAGCTTAAGTAACATGTGTCGATCATCCAATAGGACGGAAACAGTTTGTTTATTCAAAAATATCAAACGTTATTAGAGCGCACGAAAATGAAAATTTTGTTTTTGTTTCTCCTAAGTGACGAAATAATTTTGGAAAGAGAGAAGCAAGCAAATACATATACATATATATATATATATATTTATCATTTTTGGACCACACAGATATCTACAACGCACCATTGCCTCGAAAAAAAGAAAAAGAAAGTATCTTCTAGAGAGAGACAGAACTCTCACCGGCCGCCATTAACGAGGTTTTGAGAACTTGATCGGTTTTATTCTTCAATTAGCTTTGCATCTTCGATCTCATGGGGATTGGGTACGATCAGGAATCGGGATCGTCCTCCCAATCTCTACCTCGTGTTCTCACTGAAGATACTCCTCTTTTGGGTCCCCGAACATTGTCGTCCCAGCCCAAAACCTTTGCTAATGTCTTCATCGCCATCGTCGGTGCCGGCGTACTCGGTCTTCCTTACACCTTCAAAAAGACCGGTTGGCTATTGGGACTCCTCACTCTCCTCTTCGTAGCCTCACTCACTTTCTTCTGTATGATGCTCCTCGTCCAAACCCGCCGGAAACTCGAGTCAGCCTCTGGTTTCTCTAGCATCACTTCTTTCGGAGATCTCGGCGAATCCGTTTGTGGATCCATCGGCCGTCTCCTTGTGGATGTTATGCTTGTACTCTCTCAAGCGGGATTCTGCGTCAGTTACCTCATCTTCGTCGCTACCACGATGGCTAATCTTCTAAGCCGTAGCACCGATCATATACTAGGGCTTGATCCTGCCTCAATTTACATCTGGGGATGTTTCCCTTTTCAGCTTGGTCTCAACTCTATCCCTTCCCTCACACATCTCGCACCTTTAAGTATATTCGCAGATATCGTCGATGTAGCTGCCACTCTGGTTGTGATGGTACAGGATGTTTTCATCTTCCTCGAAAATAGACCTCCTTTGAGAGTCTTTGGAGGCTTTTCTGTTTTCTTCTATGGATTGGGAGTCGCCGTCTACGCATTTGAAGGGATCGGAATGGTAACTAACCAAATTAACCAATTCCTCTGTATCTCTATATCTCTATCTTTTTCTTTCTTTAAACCTTATTTGTCGATGGATGTGATCAAACAACAGGTACTTCCTCTTGAACTAGAAGCCAAGTACAAAGATAAGTTCGGTAGAGCGCTTGGACTAGCCATGGGCTTAATCTCTATCATGTACGGAGGGTTCGGGCTCCTTGGGTACATGGCCTACGGAGAAGAGACCAAAGACATCATCACCACTAACTTAGGGACAGGAGTGGTTAGCACTTTGGTGCAGCTTGGTCTAGCAATTAATCTCTTCTTCACATTTCCACTCATGATGCACCCTGTCTATGAAGTCATTGAACGCCGTCTCTGCAACTCCCAATACTCAATCTGGTTGCGTTGGGCCACTGTGTTGGTTGTCACCCTCGTGGCCCTTCTCGTCCCTAACTTCGCAGACTTTTTATCTCTGGTTGGGAGCAGCGTCTGCGTAGTGCTTGGATTCGTCTTGCCTTCACTGTTCCACCTGAGGGCTTTCAAAAACGAGCTGAGCATGCCAAGAGTTGTGATAGACGTTCTTGTTTTCATCGTCGGCATTCTTATAGCCGTGACTGGAACTTGGACCGCAGTACACGAGATCATGACATCCAAGGCCTGATCTTTGTTCATTGTTCATTCTTGTCTGTAGAGAAAGAGAGTCATTGTTATCTCTAGATAACACGGCAGCATTATTGTTATTCTGTTACTTTCTTCGCTTATTTCTTTGAGTTTTATAACTTGCTGTTTGTAAGACCCACAAATACCAATAAGAAAAGCAATCTCAGAATCAAATTTTATCATCACTATGAAAAAATGGCAAAAAGCTGATTAGATGGCCGAATGAGTTCCACAGCTACAAGATATGGAAAAAGCCAGCCACAATTGAATCTTAATTTCACTACTCTCCAATCACATTGACATATTGCGGCTCTTCTTAGCTCTGTTAGAAAATTGAATAAACCAAATTCATTTGGACTTAGGTCGCCCCCTCTTTCTGGTCCCCTGAATCCCATCCTTTGCTCCTTCTCCACCTACTGATTCATCCATGCCAAGGCTGCTGAAATCCACCGTCTTGGATACGACATGCTCAGTATTTGGCTTCTCTCCTGAGCCTATGTGATCATTTATATGTTCCCATGTAGAAGAAGAGTTTGGAATTAAGCATTGACTGGCATCTTCTAGCTGCAAGTTGGATGGTAATTCATCATCCTTTGAGTAGAACAAGTCATCATCAGCAGCAACAAATACAGTTTGACTGTGTAAGGAAGCAATCAAATGAAGAGCGGTCTTAGCAGCAGCAACTGCTTTTGCTGCAGCAGCAGCTTTAACATCTGCAGTAGCTCTGGCTTCCTTTGCAGCTATAGCAGCAGCCTCAGCATTAGATCTTGACATCTCTACAATGTCGTCAAGAGACAGATCTGAGTTACTCAAATGCGAAGCTAAAAGACTGTTAAGATGGTAATCAACTTTGCTGGAAGGATTATGAACTCCATTAGCAACAAGCTCTCTAGTCAGAAGCAACCCGTCTTCCATAGTTACACATACAAAAGCTCACCAAAATCTACAAACAAGAGTCACCCTAGTGCAGTCAGAATCCGATCAATATACATTTAACTAAGACAAGGAAAATGTATAACACGAGACTTATAAGTCGACATTGGGGAAATAGAGAGCAATGGAGTGGGAGTAAGCTTAGGGTTTACCTTGAAAGCGCCGGTGGAACGGAGGAAGATAAAAAGAGGAGACCGCCAAAATTAGGGTTTTAGAGGTCAAAAGTCATTAAACCTAAGACGACGATGATAAGAAGAAAAGAAATGTGAAGGTCTGTATAATTCCGGTGCAAATGATATATTTCCTGTCCGTCTCCGACAGCAATTTTGTCGCACGCTCTCTGATTTCCTGCCGTCCGCATTAGCAAGGTCTAAACTGCGTGACATTTGGGTATATATATATATATATATATATGAAAACTGACTTTCTCAAAAAATGTATTTTAGTAAATTGTGTATATTTCATTTTGTGTGCTAAGATCTTTTCTTGCTTTAGACCATTCCTGATGGAGGTTCTATTGGATATCTACATTTAAATTTCTAAAGAAATAAGTCAAACATAATAATTTTTTATTCTGTTTTTTTCATAGTCGTATCTGGCCCAAGAATTTTTCATAAATCCCTAGAAATAATAACGTGTCGTCTTGGTGTTGTCTTAAAAAAAAAAAAGATCAGAAGAATTTAGGGATTTTTTTTTTTTTTACTCGCAGTTCGTCTTCGCCACAACCATTGATGGTGTCATCGTCGGCGAACCTGAGAGAGTGGTTAGGGCACATGACGGACCTGCTTATGATATCAAGTTTTATGGAGAAGACGAAGATGCTTTGCTTCTCAGGTACATTCAAAGTACCCATTCGTTGTCTGTTGAATGTAATTTTAGTATAGGAGTGGACGATTTTGATCTAGTATTGTGTAGTTGTGGTGATGATGGTAGAGTTCAAGGATGGAGATGAAAAGAATTTTCTGAACTAGAACTAGTGGATTGAGAAACTTAATGATTTTTATATGATCTACAAAGAATCATACAGAGTCATTGCTTGAATTGACTAATCCACAACAAAAGTGAGTCTTGTTCATTTGATTATATATTATTACGATTAATGTAATTATGTAAAGCGTCTCTGACTCTCTATTTGGTTACAATTGATGCTTGTGAGACTCTTTTCAAATGCATATAATCGCCATTCTTTTCCTTTTCTCGTAGAGGTCCATTGATTTAATTTGTTGATAAATAAATTAATTGGTATATAGTTGTGTTGAATCATAAGCTTGGGATTCATATGTTTTGATTTGATTCTGGAATTGATCTTTGATTTCGTTTCATTAGTGTTTGTTATGTATCAGTTTTGTTTAAGCACTTTCTGTTTAAACACTTACCTTTAAGTTGTTTTTAGATTTAGTAATAAGTTTTTAAGTGATTGTTTTGTAATATGTTTTTAAATTTTGTGCAGCAGATTGTTTAGTAATCTGTTTTTAAGTGATTGTTTTGTATTCTGTTTTTAAGTGATTGTTTTGCAACATATTGTTTAGTAATATGTTCTTAATCGAATATATTTAGTAATCTGTTGTTCATTGTTTCTCAATTCATATATGTGTTTAGCATAAATGAGCATATAGATTTTCCTTCTATTAAAACATTTGTTGTCACCCACTTTAAGGAGTTTTTACAAGCTTCTGCTGTCATTGATCCTATTTCGCTTGACACTCTCTCGGACTTGATTACCTATCGATGCTCATCCGATACGGCTTCTTCACTAGTTCAGCTTATTCTTGCTGCGGAAATCCACTCTACATTATTTTCCATGCCATCTAACAAGGCTTCAGGACCCGACGGCTATACTTCGGAATTTTATATAGCTGCATGGCCGATAATTGGAATTGACTTTGTGATTGCGGTTCAATCTTTTTTTCTATTTGGTTTTCTCCCTACAGGTGTGAATGCCACCTTGGTTGCGCTAATCCCAAAGGTTGATGATCCTCAAACAATGAAAGATCATAAACCAATATCTTGTTGTAATATCATATACAAGGTTATTTCAAAGATACTTGCCAACCGTTTGAAGCTTTTTCTCTCGGAAATGATTGAACCCAACCAAAGTGCTTTCGTCAAGAACCGTCTTCTACTTAAGAACGTCCTTCTCGCCACAGAAGTAGTCAAGGTCTACCACAAGTCTTCTCTGTCACCGCTTTTTACTCTGAAGCTAGATATTTCTAAAGCATTTGATACTATTAATTGGGATTTCATAGTGTTGGTTTTACAGGTTATGGGGTTTCCAGACGGGTTCATTCACTGGCTCTACACCTGCATATCTACCACCACATTCTAGATTGTAGTGAACGGTGAACCCGCATGCTACTTTCCTAGTACTTGTGGAGTTAGACAGGGATGTGTTCTCTCACCTTATCTATACGTTATTGCTAATCATGTGTTATATTGCCTTCTTAATTCCGCAGTTGCCTCGGTTTATTTGGGTGTCATCCACATTGCCAGAGTATTGGTCTCACCCATCTCTATTTTGCAGATGATATTTTGATCTTCTCGGATGGTTCTCTTGCATATATTCAGGGCATTCTTAGCGTCATGGACAAATTTGGTTCTGCCTCAGGACTTTGGGTCAATCTTGCCAAATTATCCATCTTTCTCCCTAGTTCCCCTCCACCTACCCTTCGGACCTTCTTTGCCTCCACGGGTATTTTCTGCGATGCTTTACTGATCCGTTATCTGGGGCTACCTTTGACTACCAAGAGTCTCACTCCCGCCAATTATGCGCCTCTTCTTGATCGTATTCGGAGCCGCATTACTTCCTGGTCTGCAAAACTCCTCTCATTCGCTGGTCGTCTCCAACTGATTAGCTCCATCATTACTAGCACGGTCAACTTATGGCAGTCAGCTTTCCAGTTACCCAAGCGTTGCCTGCCAATGATTAATAGCCTTTGTAGCAACTTTCTTTGGTCTGGGACGGCTACTAACAATTCTATGTCCAAAGTTTGTTGGCATGATGAATGCGGTTTAAGAATTCGACGGTTAGAGGATACGTCCACCTCTTTGCTATCTCTCTAATTTGGCGGCTATTCTCGAACACATCCTCTCTCTGGTGGGCTTGGACAAGACAATATCTACTCCGCCACACATCTTTCTAGGATGCTCCAATCAACTCTCGGGGATCATGGATGTGGCACAAGTTGCTTAAGCTCCGTCCTCTGGCCATACACTTTATCCGTATTGTTGTTTCTAATGGGTCTTCAACTCTCTTTTGGTTTGACCCTTGGACACCTTTTGGTTCTCTCTATGATCTTGTAGGTGAAGCAGGTATTCGC
>OVBE01007416.1:0-18511 GCA_900406425.1 Iberis pinnata
TTTTGATCGAGCCAATGTCTTCACGACATGATCGAGCCACATCTTGATCGAGCTACCAGATGATCACATCGAGCCAATTTCTTCTTCACGCCAAGCCATGTATTCGTCACATCGACCAAAATTTCCTCTTCTCATCGAGCCGTGCAAGAGCCCCACATCGAGCATCTTCTTCTTCACATCGAGCTACCGGTTGATCACATCGAGCCAATGTTTTCTTCACACTGAGCCATGTCTTCGTTACATCGAGCCAAATTTCCTCTTCTAATCGAGTCGTGCAAGAGCCCCACATCGAGCCTCTTCTTCTTCACGTCGAGCTACTCATCGAGCCATCCTTTCTTCACGTCATCGAGCCACCACCACGTCGAGCCACTGTGTCATGCAAGCCAAGTCTTCATTACATAAGCCGGATTAGACTAAGTCACATTTCCACCTTGAACAAGAAGCTCACCAACTCGATCAAATGAAGTTTCAAAATATTCCTACACAAACCAGATTTACGTTTTGTCTTTTAGCGTTTTTAGGGTTTTTCTGAAATACTATATAAACCCAAAAAACGCCTCCTTTTAGGACGAAGATTTATTTTTGTTGCCCCCATAGGTTTGAGTCTTAGGTTTATTTTCTCTCTATGTACTTATGATGTTCTTGGTGATAAAACTCTGATTTCTTATAAAAATCTTGTTTAGCTTCTGATTTCTTCATTTCCTTGCTTAGTTTAGGGCTGTGATCTATCTGGTGCATGTTGATCTTCTATTTTCCATCTCTAATCTAGTTTTTTGCCTTGATCATCATTTATGGGTTTTGTTACTGTTTCATCATATCTCTGTTTTTCTGGGTTTGTGTTCTTTGTGTTCATCATCTTCATATTTTGCATCTTAGGGTTTTATCTTTGTTCATCACGTTTTCTGCTTAGTGTTCTTGTTGTTCTTTATACCTTGACTTTTGATCATGATGTTTTTCTTAGTGTTTTCTTCCAACTTTCATACCCACCATGTGTAGTGAGTAATTTCCCTAGGTTTCTGAGGATAGGGTAGACTGATGTTGATTTCCTGATTTTCCTATATGCCAAAGTTGTCTGTCTTTAGATCCCTTCTGTTTCACTGTTCTTCATGCTGGTTTCCTTCTGATCAATTGAAATATGAACTTGGGCATTTCCGCACTCAAAAGGTGTCTGATGAAATGCCTGAACATAGTGATTTGAGAGATTCTCATATCCTAGCCTAAGAGATTAGATGTTTAGGGTGCTTATTGGCTTTAGTAGATTGGTTGCTCATGCCTGCTTAGTAGTGTACCGTTAACGAGAATTAGGTCTAGTGATTGCTTTGCTTGAAATCATTTATCAAGAGATTAAACTTGGTTTCTTATGAATCTATTGTCTAGGGAATAGCTCATTGATTGAGGTATGTTAGGCGTTTAGGAGATTCAGGATGGATCACCAGTCAATAACCTTTGTCCTCAGGAACTGTCCCCCCTTGATTGCATTTTACCCTCATTTTATTCCCTGTTTTTACTTAAATTGCTGTCTTAGTTTTCGTTTATGCATGTCACATTTCATGTCTTGTTTATTTTCTGTAATACTTTGTTTATTTAGGGTTTGTTAGAAAAAACCATTCTTCTCTTTTGACTTGAATTAGTAGAATCCATCTGCATCTAGAGTGGTTAATGTCTGCACCCATTTGGATTGACACCTATTATTACTACAATGACATGATAGTATAATAGGGATTGACCGTAAAAATCTTACTATCAATTTGGCGTCGTTGCCAATTGGGTGTTTAGTTGTTACATTCTGGATTGTGGATCTATTGAGATCAAGTTCCTTTTCTATTTCCATACTCACTCTGTTTTCCTTGTCTACTTTGTTTTCAGGTACTTGCGTTCCTGTGTATAAACCTGAGGAGTAGAGGACCAACCGACCTAATTTCACTCGTTGACGACATTAGAGCACTTGAACGGGAATACACACGTGAAAGAAGGAAATAAGAACGCTTGGAAAACTTACGGCGGTTGGATTTACAAATGGCAGACAACAATCGATCAACATAACCAGCATACTATTGGTGTTGGGGACAACCCAAACACTCACACCCAACGTCATGGAATCACACCTCCTGCTGTACAGAACAAAAACTTCGAGATCAAGCACAGTTTGATAGAAATGGTACAAGGGAAAATATTCCATGGTCTACCAATGTAAGATCCACTCGATCACCTGGACGAGTTCTGTCTTTCCTTAGTTTTCGTTTATGCATGTCACATTTCATGTCCTGTTTATTTTCTGCAATGTTTGGTTTATTTAGGGCTTGTTAGAAAAACCTATTCTTCTCTTTTGACTCGAATTAGTAGAATCCATCTGCATCTAGAGTGGTTAATGTCTGCACCCATTTGGATTGACATTTATTATTACTACAATGACATGATAGTATAATATGAATTGACCGTAAAAATCCTACTATCACACTTCTCAGCTCGAGCCAAACATGCTCCAACCCGACCAACTCTAATCAAGAATGGACCTGACCCAAGACCCAATCCAATGATCGTATTTTTTTATTTTATGCGTTTTAGGGCTTTTCTTAAACACTATATATGCCCTAAAACGCCTCCTTTTTAGAGATTTTTGTTTTTGTTGCCATTTTTAGGTTTTTGTTTAGGTTTCTTTTCTCTCTATTTTCCCTTTGTTGTTCTTAGTGTTGTTTATGTTAAACCCAAAATCCTTTTAATTTTTATGCTAATCTTCTGTTTTCTTTTACTTTCATGCATAGTTTAGGGTTGTGATCTATCTGGTGCATATTGATCTAAGTTCTTAAGCTTTTAATCTTCTGTTTTAGCTTTGGTCATTTTCCTCTGTTTGTTACTGTTTCATTGCTGTTCTTATTTTATGCGTTGCTGTTCTTGTTGTTCTTCATAGTTTGACTTTTGATCATGATATTTGGTTTTGAAGTTATGATTTCTGGTTTCATATCCATGTGTAGTGAGTAGTTCCCTTAGGTTCCTGAGGAAGGGGTAGACTAGTGTTGATGTTCTGATTTTACCTAAGTACCTAAGCTTGTTTGCATATAGATCACATCTGTTTTATTGTGCTTAATGCTTATATTAACCGAACCAGTTGAGATTCGATCTTGGGCATTCCAGCACCCAAAAAGTGTTCTATGGAATGCATGATCAGAGATTTGCACATCCTAGCCTAACGATCTAGATGCTTAGGATCTGCATCTCAGCATGAGGAGTTGGATGTTTAGGGTGCTTATTGGCTTTATTAGATTGGTTCTTCATGCCTACTAGATAGTGTATCGTTCACGAGAGTTAGTCTTGTGATTGCTTAGGATGATTCCATTTATCAAGAAATTGGACTTGGTTGCATATGAATCTACTGTCTAGGGGTTAGCTCATTGTTTTAGGTATGTTAGGTGATTAGGTAAATCGGGATTGATCTCTAGTCAATTACCCTTGTCCTCATGAGTTGTTTCCCATTTGATTGCATCCTTACCCTCTTTGCTTTTATTCTCTGTTTTCTCTTATTCGTCCCTTTATCCTTTTTAGCTTCTTATGCATGTTTGTTTCTATTTCTGCTTTTAGTTCTATGCATTCTCTTTTCACTTAGGATCTATTAGAAACACCCATTTTCATTATTGACTTGAATCATTAGTTCCAATTGCATCCATAATGCTAGCAAGACACCTGACTGGATTAACACCCATCTATACTACAACGCATATCTAGACAGGCATTTTGATAACCAAAAAGCATGTTATCAACATTACAGAGCGATTACAGAGCAGGTTGAAGGGCTGGTATGCTATGACTCTATCACAAGGTGGCAAGGAGATTTTATTGAAATCGATAGCTATGGCTTTACCGGTGTACGCTATGTATTGTTTTCGTTTGCCTAAATCTCTCCTCAAGAAATTAACTAGTGCGATGATGGATTTTTGGTGGAGTTTGAAGGTTGAAAAAAGCCTATCTATTGGTTGCTTGGGAAAAGTTATGAACCGAAGAAGAAGGCAGGACTAGGCTTTAAGGATTTAGCAAAGTTCATCCAAAACCTATTAGCGAAAAAAACTTGGGAGGCTTTTGGATAAACTAGACAACTTGTTATCCCAGGTGTATCGATCGCGATACTATTAGAATTCAACCTTCCTTGGTTGCAGATTAGGCTCAAGACCATCTTATGCTTGGCGCAACATTATCCAAGGTCGGCAACTACTCAACAAAGGCTTGGTAGGAGTTATTGGATATGGTGCGGATACTTATGTGTGGAAATATTGTTGGTTGCATTTGTCAAAGCCTAGAGCTCCCTTTAATCTAAATAAATTGATGAATGTCCTTCTTCGAGTTAAGGATCTCATTAACCCAATACATGATCTTGGAACAGAGCCTTAGTGGATTAATTGATTTATCAATAAGATAAGAGTGTTATCTTGGGTCTGAAACCATGTCTTGATCGGCTTGATAGAGATGTGTGGGCATTTACAAAAAAAATGGTCGATACTTGGTCCAAAGCGGTTATGAAATAGCTAACTCTCCATCGATGGAGCTTGGTTTTAAACTGAAAATTAATCAACCTTCCATTGTCGGCCTCAAAGAGGAAGTTTGGAAGATCCAAACTCTACCCAAAATCAAGATTTTCATATGGAAGGTGTTAAAAATAGCTACAACCGTAGCATACAAATTGAGATAAAAACAAATACAATTTGATGGTATGTTCAGGCTCTGTAATAACGCAGTAAAAACTATGAATCATACTCTTTTTGAGTGTGCTGGTGCAGCTCGTGTGTGGATCTTATCTAGTCTAACGTCCATTGATACTGTCAAGATTTGGAGGAAACCTTAGAAGTATTAGTTTCTCTCCTTTATTCATATGCCCATAGGTTACATATTTATACAAAATGACAACTTGTTCACCAAGCTCATTACATATTTAGAATAGGAATCTACCTAATTAGCTATAAGGAAATATACACAATTGATCATCTTTCCTAATTACAATGTGGCAATATGCCAAGAGATCTTATTTCCAAGATCTCCAAATACCCTCCGGAAAGCTCATACGTGGTAACACGTATGAGATTGGACAGTTGGATTTTCCATGTCAAATATGGAATCACTCCATACTCCAAGATCCATAACGTTGTATATCGTCTGAATAATCAAATCTTCAAACTTGAAATCTTCAAGTCCAATCAAGCTTAATTCACAAGTCTTGGTCGCTCTTCGAACATCTTGTTCATGAAGAAACTTGTGTCTTAAGTTAATAAGAGGTAGACAAAATTTTGTCAAGAGCTTTTCGCATGAGCCAATAACCTCTTTTTTAAGAAAATATGAAAAATATCTTTTATCAAAACCATAAAAATCTTATACAAGTAATCAGAAGTTATTTTTTAAAAAACAATCGTAGTTAAAACTATCAAAAATAAGAGAGGGGAAGATAATTAAGATATGAAAACAAATGAATTAAGTAAGGTAGAACCGATAACTTTTTTCTCGTTTTTTTTTTAAACAGTACGTATGTAAAAGCTAGAGAAGAAGAGGGAAAAAAAAACTTGGTGGTGTAAATAGGGGAGAATAAAACGATGGAAATCAAATAAAAAGAAATAATAAATATGAAGCTCACATAACTTTTTTTTTCCAAAATAAACAAGAAGATGAAGGTAAATCAAAAACAAAAACGGATAGATGCCATTAAACGGCCAAAGATCAGGTAGAGTCGAAAATTTGAATGATTCGATTAAGGCTCTGATACCATGTCAAGATTTGGAGGAAACCTTAGAAGTATTAGTTTCTCTCCTTTATTCATATGTCCATAGGTTACATATTTATACAAAATGACAACTTGTTCACCAAGCTCTTTACATATTTAGAATAGGAATCTACTTAATTAGCTATAAGGAAATATACACAATTGATCATCTTTCCTAATTACAATGTGGCAATAGGCCAAGAGATCTTATTTCCAAAATCTCCGAATATATACCGAATTTATTTCTCATTCAATCTATATTAACATCAATTTTCTATTGTGTGTATCGAAGAACAATTTTTTTGGATTTTAACAAGCTTCTTTGGCCATGGATTCTTTGGTTAATTTAGTAAGGAAGAAACGACTGGATTTTTAATGGTTCTGCGTTTAATGCTGACCAGATTCTCCTTTAAGCTCGAGCATATGCAATGGCTTGGACACATGTAAGAAACTCAAGACTGGATAGGACACTACCCTCTGCCTCGATGATACAACAACACAACAACAAATGGACTCCACCTCTTGAAGGATATTTGTTGTGCAATGTAGCTGCAAGTTGGAAGAAGAATTCAAATACTTTGGAGCAGCTTGGTTAATCAAAGATAAGGAGGATACTGTTCTGTTTCATGGTAGGAGTGCCCCAGATTTTACTTTGTGTTCATAGTACTTTGTTTCTTTTGTTTCAGTCGAAAAAAATATAATATAATATTTATTATATAATTAAATAGGGTGAACATCGCTACGCCCTCGAACTTTATACACACAATTTATCCCCCCCCCCAATTTTTTACCTTTTGATCTATCCACCCAACAAAACAGAAGCTAATTGTTTGTGCTAATGTTATTTATATGTTACTATTTGAATTTAAAATCAGTCTACGACAAAAAACCTTTCCCGTCACCAACACTTACTTTAAATTTAGAAAAAAAGCGATACAACAGTTTCATAAAGACTCAACCTATTTAAATGTACTTACTTTTGAACTGTCTGATATCATGACAAAACCTTTCCCGTCACCAAGAATTAAATCGGATTTAAGCTGTTTGATGAACCATAACCAATTGCCCGCGTTTTCCGATTGAACAACAGCCCATGCAATAGGATATATTTGCATCATGACCCACAGCAACTAGTAGTACTCCCTTTGTGTACACTTTCAAAAATGTGCCATCAAGACCAATAACGGGACGACAATATCCTCTCCAAGTGTTCCGTAACGTTGCAAAACAAACATAAAATCTGTTGAAAACATCTACTCTCGCTCCATTTGGCAACGTCTCAACGAAGGTTGTAGATCCCTCATTGGAGATCAATAACTCTTTCACATATCCTCGAAGATGAGCTAATTGGTTTTCAAACTCATTGTCAAGCCACTTTAGAGCCAATAGTCTTCCTCTTTGGCATTGATTCCTTGAGCTCACTATCTTCCAGTTCTCCTTAATTTGATTCTGAATTTCCTCTGGCATAATATCCTCCTCAACTCTCAGTTTGTCCATGTACAACCGTCCTATCACTGGACTTTTGAACATTTGACATTTACCATTCGGAGTACATGTGTGAATCTCATTCCTAGTCTTCACAAGCCATTTTTGTTTCGGTTTATCAAATGAGCAATATACACGCCATTTGCATCCTTCTATGCTACATTTATAGCTTAATTTTTTTTTTGTCGTACCTTTCTTGCCTAATGTTATTTTTGGTTCGTAATACATACTCTAAAACAGCTTCTTTGAGCTCATATCCAGTAAAAAATGAACTCCCTAAAGCCAACTTATCGATTTTACCATCAATTGTTCTTCTAATCTCATACTCATCTGTCTCATCATCACTATCAGGAATAATATTAGGATTGATAGGTTCCTCATCAACAAAGTTTTCAATAGATTGTTCAATTACGAAATCAAACCTACAAGCAATGTCATCTTCTTCATCACCCTTACCTCCACCTGAATCATTACCCTCTCCTTCAGCGAACACCATCGATGTATCTTCATTATCTCTTGTATTCATCGCTACAACTAGAAAGCAATCTCCATGTAGAGTTTCAATAGTAATCGTAGGAAGCAAAAAACCCTAAAAACTTTTTACGTGATATAACGATAAATATTGAAGGTGTAGGTTATAATTTTTTTTTTATCAATCGGTTCATTATAAGTGACATCAAACCAGCATCTGTAATTGTTTCTGGTTTAATTAAGCACAATTTTAAAACGCTAATTTTTGTTTTTTAATCGCAAATTAGGTTAGTTAATCGCATATGTGGAAATATAAAGAGAGCGAAAAGTTTAGGGGGTGTATTAAAGAGAAGAATAAGTTTGGGTGGATGGATCAAGAGGTAAAAAGTTGGGAGAGAAATAAATTGTATGTATAAAGTTCGGGGGNATACATAGATAATAAATTCTAAACAAATAAAGAAAAGTCAGTGTCCACTATAAAGAAATTTTTTTTTCGTAATTCAAACATTTATGTATTAGTTTGTTATACTGTAAATAAATCTACTAAATCAAAAGTATTAATATTTTTTTATTTAAATGGACATTAATTTATGTGCATTATGAGAAAGAATAAATAGTAATGATTGACATTAATACAAAGGACTCATAGTTTTAGTGTTTTTTTTGCTTTCATTATATTTATTAATTTTTAACTTGTGTTGTCTCTTATGGAAACATTAAATTTTTTTTTAATAACTTAGTGAATAATGTATTTATTACATCTTTTACATAAGAATAAGTAAAAAAAAGTTTAACAATCATTTAAAATTTTCACATGTTTACAAATATTATATATGTATAAATATATATATATAATAACATAAATATAGTTTTTTGGTAAAAATAGAATAAACCGAAGGTATCTAAACCGAACCAAAGTAGATATAGTTCCAATATGATAGCTATTCATTATAATTCGAAAAAACGAAAACATCGAACCGAAACCGAACTAATATCCAGATTGATCACCCCTAGTTTCACTTTCACTAGTAAAATTGACAAGACAAAGGAAAAAAATATAGATGAACATATACTCACTTAAACAAAGAAGTTATCTTATAATTATTGTTTATCAATGAACATGAGTACACCCATATTCTTATTTTGTTCATTGTAACATTTTATATAGAAACTAATTTGTCCAATATTTTGTTAGAAATTATTTTTTGTTAAAATACATTGGCTAATTGTAAAAAGACAAATACATATTTGTATGCAATTCTTTTTCTTTCGTCGCATTTGAATCGACATGATTCGATCCATAACTGATTCTTATAATGAGAAGAAACATATATACATAAAGTCGAATTCTGATGAAAAACTATATAGGTGGATCTTTAACCAGTTTACCAATATCATTCAATTGTTATTTTAAAAATATATGTATTATTATCGGGTATATGAATGCCTACCTCCATTTGTATACAGTTGTTTTTTTTTTTATAAATAATTTGTATTAATATTTAGTTGATAAGGTAAGTTGAGAACATATTAACCGAATACCTACGTCCAAGAGAATCTGGAAGTAGCTACCCAAGAGATAAAAGTATTGAGAAAATTTGGATGTCTAAATCCTAGAACCCTTTTCTACATAGTAGAGTTTAGACCTACAAAGGTTTACCTTTATTTCTTTTGTAGTGTGGAGGACTCTTGAAGACATGAACTTGCAACCTAAGATGCACTCAAAGAAAGCATTATTATTAGCTTGACATTAACTTTTGGAAAAATGGGATCAAAATATGTATAATTATATTGAGGCCGCAAACCTAAGTTGGACTTGTTGGATTTCAAGGCCGGAGACACACTTTGAATGGATTGTATTAGAGAGTTACACTTTATCTTATTGGACCTATAAGTATCATGTCAGAGTATCTCTCTTACATGTGATGTTTGATTGTGTAATCTGAACCATATAGTGCATGATTTAAACACTACTTCCATAGATTTTGATAGCAATCGTTACCTATCTTTTTAATTATTATTTTTTTGTTTAGTAAAAAAAAGAATATTTTAACGTTCTTAAACTACTTCTATCTTTTTATTGTATATCTTTTGATTCTTAAACCACCAATTTCCATGCAGATTATTAAGTAAACCAAACAAACGTGAAGCTATATATATTTTTCATGTACGTACCTAAGGATCTGATTGGTTTCTTCTAGAAATGAGGCTTTGTTTTTATTTGTTGCTGATTTAGTATATAGAGATTTTGATGCCAAAAAAAAAAATTTCACTGTCAAATATTTAACACTCGTTGTCATATCACCGTGTAAATTCAATGTTTCAAACTATAATAACAAATAAGAGTTTGTGTCAAAGCTAAAATAGCCTCCACATACACATATTTTGGATTCACTTTTTCTGCTAAACATTCTTTTATTTAATGCATAACTAAAAAAAGAAGGGAGATTTTTCGAAAATGCTATATTATTGTGACAACTTACATGAAATGCCATAAAGGGTATTTATTATTTGAAATGTCAAAAACATGTGGCATTGTGGCATATGGTAAAAGACCTGCATATGTACTATTTGTCTATGTTTCTGGAGCTAAAGAATAAATGTGTCAGACAGGATGTGATCTATATTTAATGTGAGTTAATAGCATTTAATGTGAGTCAATGACATTTAATGTAGTGGAAAAGACTCGTGGTGGACATGACTTTTGATGGACAATTAGAAGATGATGGACACCTTATAACGAAACAAAAACATGCGAATGACGTTGTGAAGAATGCATATGTCGATGGTGGAAAAAATTTGTCAGAATGCCATATTGAGAATATGTTGCCGAGAATGCCAATGGTGTGACATTGTGGTATGCGGTTCGTCGTAGACCATTTATCATGAGTAGATTATCCACGAATGGTGGATGACACTAGTGATGGAAAAGTTTTAAATGTGGTTGATGGTGATGGACAAGGAAATAAAAAAGCAAAAATAGATTGTGCGCTTAATGAAGATGTATACGAGGGGATGATAGTCAATATGACTCTCCCAGTTACGACTTTGACTTCATGACAAATTGGATTAATACAAAACGATTAGGGTGGACATTTATTAAATAGACAACCAACCTGGGGACAACAGGTAGTAGGACAAGATTGTTTATCGAGTGGTGGACATGTTGAACTGAGTAGAACGCTTGATTTAGATGGACCACGTAATGGATATGACGATGGAGGACATCCTGTCGAAGGACAAAAAGCTACAAGAGGTTGTGGAAATGACATTGTGGTTGCTAGAAGGAACTCCGACCTAGAATACGAGTTAATCCGCCCACTAGATGGAAATCTATCAGTACCATACAGTCTCTGCGAGAGTTTTGAAGGATAAAACATGAAATTCTCTAGAGCTCTCTCGTGGACCATTTCTCTGGGCTTGTCCCCCGATGTATGTTCATCCCTTGATCTCTTTCATTGAAATTTTCTCACGCTTATAGAGGCAGTAGTTGTCGATTTAAGAAACTAAAATTCAAGAGAAGAAAGAAAGGAGAAGAAAATTGAAGATATGAAGATAATGAGAGAGATTAAGAAAAGTGACTTGAGGAGAGAGAAGAATAGTGTGGAGGGGGAAATATGAGAGAGAAATTATTGGAAAGAGTGTATGACATTACAATTTTCAGATTTTATTTATTAAAAAATAGATGTCAACTAAGGTTAAAATTGTCATTTACTTACTCATAATATAATATGATATATAATATGTAGAAAATGTGGTATATTAGCTAACTAAGGGAGTTCTTATGGTATCTGTGGTAATTTACTCAAAAAGAAAGATACAAAGCTCATAAAAAGGTTCAATTTTTGGATTCTTTCATCAACCATGCATGCATGTTTTCAATGTCGTGCTAACGTTCTGAGAGGTTTTGGACGAACCAAACATATGTAGCCTTTATATTATAAAATAAGGTAGTTGTAATATTGTTATAAAACATACAATACAAACAAAGATGGTTAGTTGTTTTTCACCATCTGCACCATAATAGGTCAGTTCAATGGTCAGCTCTTCATTATCGTAAGTACAAGAAATCGATTGCATATGAAATCATGTAATAAGCAATATTTTACCAAGCTTTTTACTAATCGTTTTTAGAATAGAAGAGTTTAATCGAATCCACAAAGACTAAAGTTTGCAACACTAAAGATAAGAGAACCAAACTATTCTAGAACCAATGAATTTTTTGAATATTTAATCTATGAAAAAATGCAAAGAAATCATAAACAAAGAGGAAAATAAGATAAATTCATTAGATCATGGATCTTACTATCAAGAGATATGATTAACAATCAACCAACAATGAAATAATCAATCAATATCAATCTTTGGTCTAAGATTTCCAAATAAAGACTAATTCACTCATGCGGTAATAATCAATTTCCTAATGATGCAACTAACACAATCCATTGGAAAGTCACACTCAAAGAAAGCATTTAGGTCTAATTCATACAACAACTAAATTAACTAAAACAATTCCTGGGTTAGACCCCATTTAGCATTCAAAAGTTGGTTCAAGAATTTTATTGAACACCTTCCTCGCAATAAAAACTTCATATGGTCTAGAAATGAGTGGTCAATACATATCTAGCATTAAGAACACCTAATTAATGAAGATCCAAACATTAACAAACATATATTATCATCAATCGACCTCAATCCTATCTATCCTAGATCCAATAACCAAAACTAAGCCCTAACATGCAAAAACACAAATAAGAAGAAAGATGCATATATTTAATTTTTAGTTATGCTCAAAATTATTAACTATTTTTATTGATTTCAAAATCTAAAATTATATATAATTTATTATAGGAAAAAATATATAATTTATTATAGGAAAAAATTCATAAAAACTATTGAACATAATTCAAATTATTCACTCTACTTTTCTGATTTTCATACGACGTACATGTCATTAGTTATCTACCACGAGCAATTGAAATGGAAAGAAGACCGACTTCTTTTTTATACTATAATTTTATTTAGTTATGTTAAATTTTTTATTTATTAGAATAAATTTTATCATCTTTTAATATGTTTTTAAGAAGTGGGATTATTTTATGTCATATTGAATTTCTTATTTAGATTTTTTTCTCTTTATTTATAATGTATTCATTTAATATGATATAAGTATAAGATAAAGTTAATGATTTGAAAATAGATCTTAAAAGAATGAAAATAAAATGAGGATTATTATGAACTATATTTTGTTTTAATGAACTATATAAAAAATTTATAAAATTTTTTACATAATTTGGTGAAAGAAGAAAAATATATTTAATTGTTTAAAGTTGGAAAAATAAAAGCTTACAAAAAGCTAGTCATTGATGGCTTTTAAAAAAGAAGAAGTAAAAAAAAGTTGGATTTTATAAATTTTACACCAAAAAGTTAGAAAAGCTTGATTGGTAAAAAAGTGACTTTAAAGGCTTGTATTATCAAGCAAAAAAAAAAAAAAAACCACTACCAATCACCCTCATAGATGTAGTACAAGTTCCTCCTGTACCAAAGAGAAATCTACAAAAGGGATCTCTTTAATCTTGGAGAATAAACAATAAGAAAAACTTGAGAGAAACTAGAGAAAAAGTGGCTAAAGAAAATATAAATCCAAGATAAAAATGAAAGTTCTTTACAAAATTAGGTCTAAAACATATTTAGAATCTCCTAAAAACGGTATTGAGTTAACCCACAGCACATGAGTTAACCCAATTGAAAATGGGTTAAAACATGGAAAAATGAGTGAAATGTTGACTTTTTGGCTCCTTTGCCCTGGTACCGATTTGCCTAAATTGTTACACTCTTCTGTGGCTTTTGTTTTGAATGATGCTAGGAACACCTTCAGTACGGGGTTCAAACTCTCTTACCTTTGAAGCTATAATGACGTGCAATACCTCTTTGGAAAGATGACTCAAAGGAATACAACTTTTATGAAGAATCTTTTTCCTAAATCATTACGCAAGCTGGTGTAAAGGATGCATCTTTGGAGAGGACAATTTGGAGTTTAGGACCTAGCGGATCACAACTTTTCCACCTCATATCTTGCAATTATCTGGGGCGTTTAAGGTGATTATTAGCTTGCTGGAAAGCTTGAATGCATGACTATAATATTCTTCAAGATGCCATGATGAAATTCCTATTGTAAAATCTCCAAATCGCTTGGTCTTCAAGGCGTGTTGGCTTGATCCTTTTTGAGTCTATTTTTAGCTATTTTGCAGCTAATTGACCTCTCTTTTGATTCCACTCACCTTCAACATCTGAAACATGAAATGATATGCAAATACAACCTATATGTGCCTAAATGCAAGTTAAATGATTTTAAACTGAGTTAAAGAGATGATTAAAAACTGCTAAAAACACATTATATCATGATGCTACATGTCTCATATGAACTTATGAATGTCATTATGCCAAAGCCACTTCTAATGATTATCTTTTAATATTGTAGATTGAAAAAACTAAAATATATACATAAAATTTCGCATAAACAAATCATCAGCTTTTTGTAAAATACATAACAGTTCTCTAATATATATATATATATATATATATATATATATATATTTGTTATAACATCTTTTATATAAAAATTGTTATTTTACAATGTGGCCTATTAGTTAAAAGATTTTCATGCCCTCTTCAATTGCCTTTAGGCACATCCCTGCATATTCTAGTCATAACGTTAATAGATTCAAAGCCACTTACGGGTTTGATTGCCTAAAGAAGAATGTTGGTCGGTCCTAAAATTTAAAAGCCAAGTCTACAACCAAAAATAAACTAAATTCGTATAATTTTTTCAAAATTGGGCCGTTTTCTTAAGTAAAAATTTTAAATTAAAAAATAGTCGTACGTTTGTTCTATTTGGGTTCAAAACCGACTCTTAATTACTATATGTAAGTCTAACTTTAGATCGGTCACGACATGAAGAAGATCACTTGAAAACTGAATCTTAGTAGATATTCGATTCTCTAATCTTTGGAGACTGAACGAAGATTTTAAACATAGTATACAACACAACGCTCCATTTGATATTTCCACCAACAGTAAACCATAACAAAAATCATTATGTTTTATATTAGATTTGAATTCAAGTTGCAACACATAAGCAACATTAGCACAAGCCACTACACAATAAAAAAAATTTTGTGGTCAACATTGCATTACATAGATTAAACAAAGAGTTTTACAAAAGGAGAACTATTTTCCCTACGAGTTCTAACAGCAAGATTATGGGCATGTACATTAAAAGATCTAGATTGAAAGACAAAAGACATTACACCACATAAATATCCTAAGTATAAAACATCGTGCATCAGGGCTGTAGATTCTTTGCACCATAGAAGGTGATTTGAAGTCCCTGTTGTACGAGTAGATAAAGAGTGAAACTTTGACATTAGTTCCTTATTGTCATTAACCACCTGCATTGAATTATAGCCGAGTCTCAGCGAGCATAGCAAAGCTTCCTTAATGGCAAGTACTTCAACCTGGAATGGATTGGATGTTGGTGGTATTGATGATGAGCCTTGCACCAAAATATTACCCTTGTACTTCAATCGCCAGCCAATTCCAGTACGTTCATTAGCTGAGGTCCAAGAAACATCTGCTCACAAAACAAACCTGTTAACATCCACATAAGAGAGATTTTATCTATTGGACTATTTGAATATGCTCTCTGACTCATCTCTGAGTTTGCTAAATCCCACTCCTGCAAAAACTCAAACCTTTGTTTATCACATCAGGAACGCTTCAAGTGATTCCATTAAAGAGCATATCATTCCTCTTCTTCCATAATCTCCAGAGTACGTAGGTTGCAAGATTAGATCTAGATGCATGAGAGTGCTCCCTTTGAAACTGAGTAAGCACATAGTCCATATTTTGCTTCAAATCATCAGTAAACAATGCAGTGTCTATGTACCCATCTAAAGATAATTGCCAGACTTCCTTTGAAACTCTACACATGAAAAATAGTTGGAGTATTGATTCTTCTCGTTCTCCACACAGATAGCAAGTTGTATCAATTCTACATCATCTTCTTTTCAGGAGATTCATCACAACCAATCCATTACTCACCAATCTCCAAAGAAAATGCTTTATTTTACTCTAAATATTCAGCTGCGAAATTCGTTTAAAGATGTGATGAGAGGAGTCAGAGGAACCCAAAGCATAAGAAGCCTGATGGTGAACATGGTATCTTGATTTCACTGAACAAACACCACTCTTTGTATGTGACCATATAGGCTTATCCGATACTCCAGTCAAGTATGGTCTAGTTTTTAGTACATTGGCAACCTCAGCTAAAGTTAGACATGCTTGTAATTTGGAAGGACACCATGTAAGGTTAATTTTGGGGTCAAATATGTATATAATAAAGTGTTAGGGTCATTATTTAATAAGTCAAATATTATGTGGTCACTTTTGTAATAAAGTAAAGACTTGAGGCATAAATGTTATGAAATAATTAATTGTGGATACATTTGGCAATTACTAGTTTGATGAGGGGCCGAACTAGAAATTGATTCTCTATAAATAGAGGGTTATGGTCCCAAAGCAATCTTAGCCGAAAATACAGAAACTATCTGCATCCCATCACCAGAGATCTAAAGTCACATAGTTTGCTTTGGAAGATCCATTCCCTAATTCAGAAACCAAATAAGCATGGATTCATCAGGTACGTTTCCGCTTCTGTCTTTAATCATCAAAAACTGATATGGATTAAAGTTATGGATTATAAAATCCCAACAATTGGTATCAGAGCCACCATATTCAGTTTCTTTTGATAATCAGGTTTTATTAAAAATATTTTTCGGATTTATTGGATTTATATAAATAAATTCGGATTTAATTTTGGTGAAAATTTCAGATTGTTGAATCTGATTTTTTTCGTAAGGTTTATGCTTGAAAAGTATTATGGATCTGTGGTTATGCATGTTTAGATCAAGTTTTCATCAAAGTTATTAAATTTCAGATTTTATAAAGCAATGTTTGAATTTGATTATAAATTTGATCTAAAGTTTCATGTTTTCTTTTAAAGTTTTCGAAATCTCTGGAAATTATTTCGAAATATAAAGAAGAATTAAGAAAACAATGAACAATGAATCTAGTTTTTCATCTAATTTGAAAAACCATGCGGCTGCATTTTTAAAAATCTTTTAGGGTTTAGAAACCCTTATTGGTTGAAGAGCGATCGAAACGCAACGTTTCATTATTAAGATTTAAGTTTTCTTGTCTTCTGTTTGGGCTGTCTTTTGTCTAGGCTTTCTCTGTTTCATTCACGGCCCAAAGTGAAACTGAAGACATAGGAGGAGTGTTGGGCCCTGCGGCCCATTTTTTTGTCAACGAAATAAAATAAAATAGTTGGCAGAGGGATTCGGTCCCAGGTTCTGACACATGAAGTTTTCATCCACCCCTCTGTCAACCATTCTGCCACTGTAGATTCTTGTGTACAAAATTCACAGACTTATTGAAATATGTATGTACAAGAATATATATTAATTTAATAAATTTAAATCAATAATTAAATTTTGTTGTACATGTTTAATATTGGAAGTGATTTAATTTGAATCAAAATGTCGCCAAGTGACATTTTTTAGGATATTTTTCATGAAAAATATTAAATGTTTTATATATGTATATTTATGCGAATATTAAACCGGCCCAAAGGAATGTTTATATTTGGCCAAATTGCATATATATCTATGATGGTGAACACGTGATAATTATCTGGGTAGAAACATGTGAATGATAAATCGGCCCAAAGGAAGTTTTATCATATATAATGAATTACTGTCAGTGTTTGATCATTACAACAAGAGAACCGCTAGTAGTTAATATTACTATCCAAAGACTTGATATTAATGTTACATTTGGTATCTTGGATGGGTTTTACAATTTTTTGCTATTTATTAATGATTTCTTCAGTTAGTAAGTATTAAATAAAAATGTTCTCTCTTCCAGCGAATTTTTTCGCTTTATCTACCAACTTAGGGCCAATTCCAACACTTAGGGCTCCAACTATAAAGAATAGAAAAGTAAAGTTATGATCGTTCTAGGGGTCTGGATCATGACCTTGCGTTAAGAATAATAATAATAATTAAAAAAACCTGCTTCTCCGTCGGATATCAGCACTGCTGAGTATAAACTTAATTATGAGAAGTGGGAATATTCCAATGGCATTGGTCTAATGATCATTATGGACACCATTCCAGAAACCTTTGGAGGTGATGAGGAGATCAAAGATCTCATATAGTTCCTTGCCGAAATGGACATGCGCTTCGCAAGAAGTGATAAGGCGGAAAAAGCGTGATTTTGCATCGCTTAAGTACGATAAGGTACCATGGCAAAGGAACAATAAAGGAGTACAAGACATTTTCCAGTTTAAGTTCTCATATTATTTGTCTTGAACTCTCTTCCTCCTCAGTTCAATCAATTGAAATCAAGTTATAACACACAGAAGGAGCAATGGTCTCTTAATGAGCCCATTCAATATTGTGTGGCATGAGGAAGAGAAAATGAAACAAAATATTACAAAAAGTGTTCATTTGGTTAACACCTCTAAAATTTTTGGCAAAAGAAAGAAATTTGAGCCCACTAAGAATGAAGCTGCTAAAGGTCCAAACCAAAAGAAACAGGTTAAGGCTAAAAATACATGTTTCTTTTGCATGAAAGTTGGACACCTAAAGAAGGATTGCCATAAGTATCATGCTTGGCATGGTAAAAAGGGTATGTTCTTTGCTATGGTCTGTTATGAGATAAATTTAGTAGATGTACCTAGAAACACTTGGTGGT
>OVBE01007417.1:0-18511 GCA_900406425.1 Iberis pinnata
ACATTCGGTTCATACATTCTAATCGATTCGGGTGTGAGGGAGATCCTGCTCTCACATCCGCCATGCAAAGGATGAACGAGTGCCTTTTCTACAAGTGAGAAAGGAAGAGTTAGGAAAGTATCTAGATTTATAAATCATCGCTAACAAACTCCCAGGCTTATTTAGGATTCTCCATGCTTGCTTTGCTAGTAAACTTTGGTTGAATTTGGCAAGGTCTTTAAAACCAAGCCCTCCTTCAGATTTTGGTTTACAAAGTTGATCCCAAGCCACCCAATAAATTGGTTTTTTCTCAGCTTTGGTACTCCACCAAAACTCCATCATTACACTTGTGAGTTTCTTTAAGAGAGTCTTAGGTAGCTGGAAATAAGAAATATCATAGACGGGAAGTGCCATAGCTATTGATTTGAGAAATATAGCTTTCCCACCTTGTGAGAGGGTTTTAGCATACCATCTTTGAAGACAGTGTTGTAACTTCTCTGTTAAGTAAGCTAAGATGTCTACCTTCGAACCACTGAAACATTCCGGTAAACCCAGATAAGAACCAACCCCTCCCTCTTTATCAATCCCCATCCTTTCTTTAATTTGTTCTTTAATAGTAGAAGAGACTTCATCACCAAACATAATTGAAGATTTTTGGAAGTTGATCATCTGACCCAGATAAGAACCAACCCCTCCCTCTTTAAGACAATTGATGATTTCATCACTTTCTGCTAAATTTGCCTGGCAAATAAATAAACTATCATCAGCAAAGAGAAGATGATGAATAGATGGACCTTGATCGGCGATTCTTATTCCTGAGATTCTTCCTTGTACTTCTGCTTGGTTTAAACTATGGACCAAAAACTCTGTACAAAGGATAAATAATAGTGGTCTTAGAGGATCTCCTTGGTGTAGCCTCTCTCTGGTTTAAAGAAGTTGTGTTCTTGACCATTAAGTATCACTGAGTACGACACCGTAGATACACATATCATTACCCAAGTGATCCAACGTGGATCAAAACCAATAACTCCTAACATATCCCGGAGAAAACTCCACTCCACTCTATCATAAGCTTTAGACATATATGTCTTTATCGCCATGTGAGTTTGTCGGCATAGAGGATTTGTTGTCAACCCGTGTATCATCTCGTGAGCTAAAAGGATGTTATCCGATATAAGACGCTTTGCAACAAAAGCACCTTGAGTAAGAGATACAATATCAGGTTGCATATAATCTTCGAGAGAATTTTATATGGAACCGAACAAAGACTAATTGGGCGAAGCTCTGTCATACGTTTCGGAACCGCTACCTTGGGGATTAGTACAATTTGAGTAAAATTCCACTCTAGCGAAAGCTGTCCCGAAACGAAGAAAGCATTAATCTCTTTTTTCAATTGCTGTTTCACATCGTTCCAAAACTTCTGATAGAATAGGCTCGTCATCCCATCCGCACCCGGCGATTTACTTGGATCGATGTCAAATACAACTTTACGTATTTCGGCCTCAGTTACTGGTGATAGCAGCCGCTGGCTCATAGCTGGCCTTCTAACATCAAAGCGAAGAAGAATTTCACATACTCTTTGGTATGTGATTCTTCATCTTTAAAATCGATCTTCTTCACCAAGCCAATTTCATCTCCCACTCTTTTCATTGTTTCATAAGTAAATACATCAACGGGGATGTTGCTCATCTTCATCCAAGTATCAAGGTAACATAAATAGTCTGGAGGTGGGTATGGACGCCATTTGTCTATCGTTAGCATCCAATCATCAAATGACCATGGACCATTAACCAAAACCATAGCTAGATCATCTTCTCTCTTAAAGATAAATTGAAAGGTTGCTTTTGATAAAGCTATGCCTCGAACTTGGCCAGAAACTCTTCATATTTATGGTAGTTTTTCGATGCACCGTGACATGTTTTGCTTGTCCGGATTCAACAAGCGACTAATAATACTTCGCTCAATCCCCTGAACCGAGGTGAAAACTGTCGATTTAGGGAGTTTAATGGGTGATTCATCCTCAATCGAGAGTGTGTTGAGAGCCTTCTCTAATTGTTCCTCCATACCGGAAGCTTGATCGATCACCAGTGATGAAGAAGATAGGTAAACGACAACAGAATGCGGCGGAAAGAATATTCCGAAGGAAAATCAAAACAGCCGAGACGGAGATCTCGGAAAAATCGCTCACCTCTTTAGAGAGAGAAATTTTTTTCATTTTTTTGTCTATTTTATTTAGCTCATTAATTTTCAAAAACAAATAAAAAATATATGAAGTAGGAGTCAAAAAATATAATTTAAATAGTTTTAATATGTGTGAAAAAATCATAAAAACAATTATAGCAAAACGAAAGAAGTGCTATTAGTCTATTACAGTTATATATTGTTATTTAGTGTGTTAAATGATCATACATGTTAACGAAGTTAAGTTACATTTAATAAAATAGTGTGTAAAAATTTAAGATGTTTCATATTTTCTCCTAAATTGAATCATGGATCCATAACTTTAATGCATTTTGTCCTTTAACATAAAAACTTTGATAAATTTTCTCAATGTTGACAGATAAACAAATTATTATAATAATTATTTAAGAATTACGTCAGGAATGTGGTCGTAAAACAATAAGTTTAGGTGATATTAAATTTAAGGTTGGGCATTCCGGTTTACGGTTTGGTAACGGTTCGGTTTTTTCGGTTTTTCAGTTTTATGAAAACTAAAACCATCCGGTTTAAGATCCGATTACGGTTTGGTTTTTTGGTTTACGGTTTAAACGGTTTTGAAAAAAAGAAACCATAACAACCGAAAGAAAAATCAGTTTTGTTCGGTTAGGTTTTAATTTCAATTTTATATTTGAAATATAAGACATTACAACCAATACTAAATAAAAATGTACATACAAATTAACAAAAAAACGTAAAAAATTCAAATAAAGTCTAAATATCCTAACTAAATCTATTAAAGTTTTAGCTAGATAAAAAAAACGTGAGGAAAAATTATATATCGTCATCAATGGTTAAATTTTTTTAACGAAAGTAAAAAAAATAATAATCAAATGTATATGTTGTGAATGTGAATTAAAATGATTCATTCTTACATTATGATTCTAACTAACTTTTTATATAGTTAATTTGAAATATATATATATATATATATATAGTAATTTAAAAACCAAAATATTTTTATTACCCTAACTTAACAGGTTTTTAAATAAAACCAAGACCAAACCGAATCACTTAATTACCGTTCAGTTCGGTTTTTTTTGTTACAGTTTTTTTTCCCACCCCTAATTAAATTAATGAATTTCAAGTAAACTTTCTTTGGTTTTTTTGGCACACTAAATTTTATTTGATTTACTTAGTGTTATTTAATAGTTATTATTTTAAATTTAGTGTTGTTGATTATAGTATTTAAAATATTTGTGATGTTTCTCAACGCTAGGTTTCAAAATTGTTTGCTATTTAAACCATAAAAATATTTTTTTGTTTTTTAATTGTTGACTACTTAGAAAAAAAATTAAATTTAAAACTCAATTGACGGAAAATAGTATATATAAATGATGCTATGTTGGTGTTGGTTGGGAAAGTGCAGAAACCAGAAAAAGTGGCTCAGTTTTGGCCGATATTCTTGTGTAATGCAGTCTTTAAATGTATTACCAAACTGATGGTTTTACGTATGAAGAAGATAATAACCAAGCTCATTGGTCCTACACAATCTTCTTTCATTCCCGGTCGACTTAGTATCGATAATATAGTGCTTGTTCAGGAGGCTGTACATTCTATGAGACAAAAGAAAGGAAGGAAAGGTTGGATGCTTTTGAAGTTAGATTTGGAGAAAGCCTATGATAGGATTCAATGGGATTTCCTTGAAGATACCTTGATTGCTGCTGGGTTCTCTGAAAAATGGAGGAGGTGGATGCTACAATGTGTTACTAATCCTAAGATGTGTGTGTTATTTAATGGGGAAAAGTCAAGAGAATTTCTTCCAACCAGAGGACTCCGCCATGGTGATCTTTTATCGCCTTATTTATTTGTCTTATGCCTAGAAAGTCTATGCCATTTGATGGAGCAAGAGGTTGGGATGGGTAACTGGAAACCTATTAAGTTGTCAAGAGGAGGTCCAGGGTTAACACACGTTTGTTTCGCAGATGATTTGATCTTATTTGCTGAAGCAACAGTGGATCATATTCGAGTAATTCGATCTGTACTCACGAGATTTTGTGAAGCCTCTGGGCAAAAAGTGAGTATGGAAAAGTCAAAGATATTCTTCTCGAAGAATGTGGATCGCAATCTTGCTAACCAAATCAGTTTGGAGAGTGGGATTGGCATTACTTGTGATCTAGGGAAATACTTGGGAATGCCAGTTCTGCATAAACGAATTAACAAGGAAACTTTTGGGGAAGTGTTGGAGAGAATGACGGCTAAACTTGCTGGTTGGAAAAGCTGAAGCCTAAGCTCTGCGGGTATAATTACTCTTGCAAAATCTGTCTTATCATTGTTACCAGTTCATCTTATGAGTTCTATATTACTGCATGAAAGTGTATTAAAGGGAATCGATAAGATCATTAAGGGTTTTATTTGGGGAAGTACAAGAGAAAAGAAGAAGATGCATCTTGTGGCTTGGGAGTTTGTCACTAAACCGAAGCATGAAGGGGTTTGGGTTTGAGGAAGGCTGAAATTATGAATAAAGCCTTGATATCTAAGATTGGATGGAGGCTTCACCATGATACTGAGATTCTTTGGGCATGAGTATTTCGTGCTAAGTATAAGATGTCGGTAAGTCACGGGCATTTGAATTGGCTTGATAGAAAGAACGGTTCAGCATTATACCGAAGTGTTTGTGTGGGCTTAAAGGAAGTGATCACTCTCGGAAAAAGTTGGGCGGTTGGTAATGGTAAATCTGTCTCTTTTTGGTATGATAAATGGTTGTATAGCTTTCCTTTGATTGATATGGCCTTAACTGAGATACCGGCAGAGTGGTTATGTTGTTCGGTTTGGGGAATGTGGAATCCGACTAATGGTTGGAAACAGAACATTTTGAATTCGTGACTGCCTGAGGAGGTGCTTCTAAAAATGAATTCGGTGGTGATAGATAATGTGACAGGGGCATCGGATTCGGTCTCTTGGTTGGGAGAGAACGATGGTTCTTTCTCTGTGGCTTCAGCATATAAGTTGTTGACATATGATCTTGTGCCACGTTCGGATCTTTCTGTGTTATATAGGCGTGTATGGGGTGTAATTGTGCAGGAACGAGTTAAGACGTTTCTCTGGTTAGTTGTGCGCCAAGTGGTAATGACAAATAAAGAGAGAATGCGAAGGAGATTGAGCACTACAAGTATGTGTGAGTTATGCAAAGGTGCTGAAGAATCTATTATACATGTCCTTAGAGATTTCCCATCAATGAAAGGGATATGGATAAAGCTAGTACCAGTTTTGAAACACTATGATTTTTTCCGAATGCATCTCTTAGAATGGATGTTTGATAACTTGAAACCTGGATCTTGGGCTACTATGTTTTCTTTAGGAGTTTGGTGGGCGTGGAAGTGGCGATGTGGTTATGTTTTTGGTAAGATAGGGAAGTGTCGGGATAGAGTGAAGTTCTTAAAGGAGTTGGAGGCTGAACATCGGAAGGGGTATGAAAAGCTGACGAGATCACATACTCGAAGCTTTCGCACCCGACGTTTGATTAGCTGGGCTAAACCGGATGAAGGGTGGGTCAAGGTGAATTCTGATGGTTCGGTTAGAGGTCCAAGAGGGATGGCTTCGGTGGGTGGAGTCATGAGAGACAGTAATGGGGTTTGGTGTGGGGGTTTTGCCTTACACATAGGTATATGCTCGATACCCTTAGCTGAACTCTGAGGGGTGTGCTATGGTTTATGGATCGCTTGGGAGCAGGGTTGTCGTCAGGTGATTGTCGAGTTGATTCGAAGCTAGTGGTGGATTTTTTGACTTCAGGAGTTAGGGATTCCCATCATTTGGCATTCCTGGTACGCTTGTGCCAAGGTTTTATTAGGAAAGACAGGATAGTCAGAGTGATTCATATTTTTAGGGAGGCTAATCGAGTAGCAGATAGTTTAGCTAACCACGCTTTTTCTTTATCTTTGAGTCTCCACCGACTGAGGTGCGGAGTACGTATGAGGATGATTTAGCTGGAACTGCGTTTCCTAGAGATGCTATTAGTTGATTTGTTATTCTTTATTTTTAATAATAATTAGGGAGAATTCTCCCGTTTTTTGATAAAAAAATTTATGTAAATAAAGTGTATAGTTTTTTTTTGTTTTATGAAGTTAATATTTTATTAAAGTGAAAAACTCACCAAACTATAGAATACAAAGAAGTAAACCATAAGTCCGCAGGTTTAATAAACCTCCAAAACCAAAAATATGTAATATATTAGAAATATATACAAGAAGATATGTTGCATTGTATTATAGTTAAGATTTGAGTCAATCTCATAAAAATAGATTATGAAAGTTAAATATTTATATTTACATTTATCTTTGTTTTATTATAATTAAGTTTTATATGTTAGTTCAGATTATTAAATCTAAGTTTCAAAAAAACAAACAAACTAATAGCTAACTTGAAATGCTCTGTGAACACCATGACTCTGGAAACGAATTAGTGGATGTATAATTATACAGGATTGCAATTCTATAAAATCAAGGGTAATTGTAGTAGATAACAATCACACAACCTAATATCAAAAAATTAACATCTACTAGATATGGTTATTATACATTTTTCTTTAAATACTATTATAACTTTTCAATTAAAGTAGGTGGAATTAGACATTTATTTTATTATGAGCATAATCCTTATTTTTTTGTCACATTTTTTTTCTTGCTATTCTAATTTTTCTTTATAGTCTTATTTATTTTTGGAGTCTATATATAGGAATTATGATTTCTATTTTTGGACAAAGAGTTTATATTTTTGGGTTTAAAGTTTATATTTTAGGGTTTAGGGTTTATATATATATATATTTTATGACTAGGGGGTTCTGGGCCGAAGCCCGTACATCTCCCCAGGGCGAGGCTCAAACCATGTTATATAACTCTCCTTTGAAGAGCAAACCTCTCCCACCGTGAATCGAACCCAAGAGCACAACATCATCAACGACTGCGCTTAAACCAACTGGGCCAACTCATCGTTGGTTAGGGGGTTTACAATTTTGCGGTTTAGAGTTTATACTTTGGAGAATAGGATTTATATTTTGAGATTTAAAGTTTGAATTTTGAGGATTAAGTTTTATATTTTTGGGGCTTAGAGTTTATACTTCGGAATATAGGGTTTCTATTTTGGATTTTATTGTTTGTATTTTGAGGTTTAGAGTTTGTATATATAAGTAGTCCGACTATTGTTTTCGATAGTCAATATATTTTGAGTTTATGGTCTATATATTTTTGGATTTAGGGTTTATATTTTGAGGTTTGGGATTTTAAATTTTGTGGTTTACAGTTTAAATTTTGGGGTTTAATTTCTATATTTTGGATTTAGAGTTTATATTTAGGGGTTTAGAGTTTAGATTTTGTGTTTATAGTTTATATTTTGTTTTTAAAATTTATTTTTTTGGTTTAGGTTTAGATTTTTGGAGGTTTAGGGTTTATATATGTGTTTATGGTTTATATTTGAGGTTTATATTTTATATATGGGGTTTATATTTTACTAATCACTATTTAAAAAAATATAAGTCAAATTTGAAAAATTTTAATCGTATTAGATATAGAAAAAATTATGTGTTTTTTAGGTAATTTTTTATTATTTTATTATTTAAATTTATATTTATTTATTTGCAAAATAGTGTAATGGGTGAAAATTTCAAAATATAAACAATACAGAAGAAAAAAGAGTAAAAGAGAGAGAAATTTTTTTTTTATAAAAAATATATAAATATTTATGCTGAAAAATCTAATAATATATTTTTATGATAAAATTTTTAATATCATACCTACATTTGGTTATTCACCTAGTTCACCCTAAAATTAAAGATTCAATTAAAAGAGTAATTCACAAAAAAGTGGCAAATTAAAAGAAGCAAAACGGAATCTGAAAAGTGGAGTTAAGTGAAGATATGATCGGACGGCTGAGATCTGACATCATAAGGTAAACACGTGTCAGAAGTAATCCAGGTATTATTCTCTGCCATATGACATCAGCCGATGGTACCCTTGATACGGCGCCGTCAAGGCACATTTACTCCCTTCATGTGGCTCCATTTTTTTTAAATGNCTTACTATTTTTCTTTGTTAATAAACATTAACTACTTGATAAGAAACAATTAGATACCTATACTTTGTTATAAATATAAATTTTATTAACAATTTAAGAAATACTTTAGTTTTTAAATGAAGTTTTAGTCCTTAACTCATAACTTATATTCAAAAAAAACTTCAAAAATGAGTTTACCAACATATTTATTCATAACTTAAATTCCAATTTTTTTTTCAAAAATGAGTTTATAAATATGTTGGTAAACGTAAATGAGCAAATGGCCCAATGATAGTCATTTTTCTATTACATCAACCAGGATTAGAATCCAACTGTTTTTTGTTGGCAGATAACTATTTAAACACTAGACTATGACAAAAAAAAAACGTTGGTAAACTAGTGAGTAAGCTTAAATTTTAATGTAAATATTTAACTTCAAATTTTAAAAAATAAAGTAACTTTTCCAACTCTTTTTTCTCTAAAAAAGTTAGGTAAAAAAACTATTAAATGAACAGTGGTATTTCGTGTAATTCTAATTGTATATTTCCTTATAATATTTTAGACTCAAAAATTCCCATCTTTTAATCCATCTAGGTTTTTTTAAAAGTTATTTTGCCAACATATTTATTAAGATTATAAACAATATATAAAAATATTATGAGATCCCCTCCATCCTTTTTCTAGGCTTATATAAATATGGGTTCCCACTTCTCATTTCATTATCACAGTAAGGAACATTTTCTGCCTTTATCTCTCACTCTCTAACTATCTAATTATCTCACTCTCACTAGCTACTAATGGATTCAAGAAATCTATTGTTACTACTGCTCTTCTGCCTCATGTTTATGCATGGAACTTCTGGTCTCTCTCTCTCTCTCTCTTTCTCATGTCCACATATTGTTACAACTCTGATGCTTCTTAAAAACTGTATCTCTAATGCTATTTTTGTTTCTATATATCTCACCAGATATCACTCACGCTCATGCACTTTCCACTCGCAAGGTTTTTCTTCAACTTGTACATATTCAATCCACTGTTTTATTGCTTTAGTTTTCATGTCCTATGACATATTACATATATATGTTTGATATGATATAATATAACAATAAAATGGTCTTTAAATTTATAGATGATGTTGGAGAATAAACGTGGAGGAGTTAATGGAGAATTAGTAGAAGAGAAGAAGAAAGGATTAGGGTTAAATGAAGAGCTAAGGACTGTTCCTTCAGGACCTGATCCTTTGCACCATCATGTTAACCCACCAAGACAGCCAAGAACTGACTCTCATCTCCATTAACAACAACCAACCTTTTTCTTTTAATTGTTGCTTTAATTATTAGTAACTTCTTATTGTAAATTAGCTCTTTTGTTCAATCGGTTATATTTTGGGACGGTTTTTTTATTGTTTGTTTAGTCATATCTGTTTGTTTTTGTTAAGCTTGTTTCATGATAGTCAATGTAAGATATATGTAGTAATTTGCAGCTCTTTATATTTTTATGGCTTACAATATAATATATATTGAAAATATGGAACATTATATATATTGAGTATTGTGCCAAGGCAATAAGTGTTCTAGAACAAAAAGATTATATTAATTAATTAAATTAGTAGTTAACATGTTAAACTAAATAAATGAAAAATAAAAAATTACAATATACAACTTAGGATTTAAACTACTAAAATTATTATGATAAGTTAATCAAAACATCAAAAACAAAATAAATTTAATACAAATAAAAATAAACAAAAATGGTGGAATTGTGATCTATATAGGGTGCAAATGGATTGTAGTTTAGAGGAATAAAACTAGAGGAAAACATCAATTCCATGATATTCCTCTATAATTTAACCATTTGTCAAAATTTTGAGGAAAAATGTTTTCCTCTAGCTATAGAAGAATCAAGTGGAAAAAGCACAATTCCACCAAAAAATATTCCTCTACAAATTTGTAGAGGAATGTAACTACCAATTTTCCTCTAGTATTTATTCCACCATCATTTTTTAATTCTATTCTACTAATTGTTTTTGTGTGCAACCATTTGCACCCATAATTTTTTTCTTTATTAGTGGATTTGGACTGTATATACTATATAACTCAATTAGTCCCAATTTGAACAGTGAAAACTAACACTTTGTTTTGCCTAATGCATCTAAACCTCTGTCAACATATTTAGAAAGATCAATATAATTTGTATTATCCTAATGATCGAACACACATTCATCAAGATAGCATCATATATAAGACAAAATCAGTTTATATTTTCCAACGTGTAAATGACATTGTTGCTAATTAAAAATCAAATGATAGCATATGCCAAAATCAAGAACCACTAATCCGGACATAGTTTTTATTTGGCAACCGCCAAACTATAATTAATAGAAATGATAACAACAAATAATTAATGGAAAAATAGTCCCATAATAGTAATTAAGTATGATGATGAATTGATGATGTAGTGAAAGAGGATAAAAGTAGAGGCAGTGACAGGCAGTGTCAATGTCAAAGATCATTAGTAGTAACAACTTATAACGGAGGCTATAGCTACTACCATTGTGTAAGAATATCAAAACGACACACCTACTTAAAAAGGTATTTCAATTATATATGTAAATATTAATAATAAGTCTAGCTAGATCTAATTATTATCCTTAATGATACCAAATCTATATGATATGATATTATTTATCGTTATAAATGAGTAAAGACTGACATTTGAGATTTGACACTGGCAGCTCATGTCACCTTACGTTTTATCCTTTCATTTTCTTGTAAATTTTCTTTTTATGCTTCTTAATATTTAAATAAACGTATTATAATTTAATTAACATTTCATGTTCCCATAATTTCTGGAAAAATACTGGAGATGGCAAAATTTAGTGCTTTCGATATTGTACGTCATCCCAAAACTTTTGGCGTCACAAAAGATCCCATATATGATCTAACATACTTTTTTAACAGTGTATTAAGGTAAATTTTGATTTTAATTAAAAAAAAGATAAATTGCGATATGCAAGCCTAAAGATGTAAGTAAAAACCAAGCAACGAAAAATATAGAAAGATATAGAAAAGCTTATCTTTTTTTTTTTGTCAACAGAATATATATTAGATGCTTAAGATAGAAGTTTAATACATAAGGAGACTGATGACGCCTAGCCGATGTGGCTAAGGTATCAGAAACAAAGTTATATATCCTAGGAACATAACAAAAGTTAGAGACATTTAGACGAATGCCCAAGACCAAAATATCACTAAGTAGCCTAGTACAAGAACTTAGCCATAAGTATCCATTTGGTGATGAACTTGAGCGCAATTTTGCCAAGCTCAGATGGTGCATCAGAGTTTTGCAAACACCAAAAACTCTAAAATGAGAGTAATGTAGACGGCCTACATGAATTAAAGCTTCCTGCAATGCAACTGCTTCAGCTTCAAATGGTGATGGAACAGGAGAGAGAGCAGAAGACCCTTATACTAGAATGTTGTTTCTTAGCACAAAGATCCATCCTATTCCAATTGTATCCGTTTCTGAGACCCACGAAGCATCCGTAAACAGACATAGTTGATCAGTATCCCAGCCAGTATCAAGTGGACGGTGAGCAGGAGGAATAGTAGAGGGAATTGTTGGATTTGTGGATTATGCATAATGAAGAGCATCAATGATGGCTTTGTTTATCACATCTGGTATACCCCAATGTTGACCCTCAAAGATTATTGCATTTCTCCACTTCCATAGCCTCCAAAGGAGATATGGCCGCAAAGGAATAGAAGGAGGTGCACCTGATGCACTTGATGGTGTATCTGCAGCCACATAAAGAGAATTTAGTTTGAGCACATAATTTAAATTATGCAAGGGGCAATCAGAGAAGTTTCCTGGTTTGAAGTTTTGCAATGGTGCTAGATGCCAAATCTCCAAAGCAACTCTACACTCAAAGAAGAGGTGTTGAATGGTTTCTTCCTGGTCTCCACAAAGCACACAAGTAAGCTGTCCTTAAGCCCTCTATGTTGTAATGACTTGTGGACTGGCAGAGCATTGTGCATCATCCTCAAGAAGAAGAATTTTAATTTTGGTTGCACCTTTAGTTGCCAAATCAACTTCGAAGTTGCAAGAAAATGATGTGGTAATGGATGATGATGAGTAGCATTACGAGCAACATAGTACCCTGTCCTTACTGTATACTGACCAGTTTTAGAGAAACTCCAAAGAGGAATATCAGGTGATTGTATGCGTGAAGGCCTCTGTGTGTAGAGAAGCTGATGATCTTGAGGGTGTAGAAGTAGGGAAATTTGCTGAGGATGCCAAACTGTTCCTGAGTAGTCCAATAAAGCTCTCACAGGCAATGATGAATTGCGTATATGTGGCACTGGAATTTCTTCTCTGTATGCACCATCCTTCAACCATTTATCCTTCCAAATACGTATGTGTTCTCCATTACCTACACTCCAATATAAGCCTTGCTTGATAAGATTTAAACCCAATAATAAGCTGCGCCAGGTATGGCTAGAATTGGAATGAAGAACATCATCCTGAACTAGAATTAATATGGAGAAAGTACTTAGCTTTTAAGACTTTGCCTAGGAGTGAGGAAAGATTATTGATTAGTCTCCAGCCTTGTTTTGCAAGTAGAACAATATTGAAGCTGCGAAGATCACGTATGGCAATACCACCTTCATCTTTGGATCTTGTAATCTTGTCCCAAGCAATCCAATTTATCTTACCTTTATCAGCACCATTCTGCCACCTGTATTTTCTCATAAGTCCTGTCATCAGCTTCAGTAGTTTCTGTGGCAACATGAAGCATTGCATTGCATATGTAGGAATGGCAGAGATGATAGATTTGAGTAAGGTTTCTTTGCCTGCCAAAGAAAGGAACTTAGATGACCAGTGCTCAACTTTGTGCTTGATCCTTTGCAGTAGGTACGAGAATGCTTCACACTTTCGTTTGCCCAATGTCTCAGGCAGTCCCAAGTATCTTCCCATTCCTACCAATCTATGAATACCACTAAGATTCTGCAGGGACTGTCTTAGCTCCAAGGAGCAATTTTTACTAAACAGAACAGATGCTTTGGAGCAGTTAACTTCTTGCCCTGAAACCTGACCATAGTATTTTATTGTTTCCATCAGGTGAACACATTCTGCCTCCTCAGCTTTACAGAATAGTAAGAAATCATCTGCAAAGAGGAGGTGCGAGATGGCAGGTCCATTTGAAATGGCTTTAAATCCATGCAGAAGCCTTTGTTGACTAGATCTTGAAGAAGGAAAAACAGGCCTTCAGAGACCAGCAGATAGATGTATGGAGATATAGGATCCCCCTGTCGTATACCTCTCTCTGGTTTTATATTGCCAACAAGCTTCCCATTAATGATTATTGCATAGGTTGGTGAAGTGATACACGCCATTATCCATCGGCACCAAATATCAGCAAAACCTAATTTTCTCATCATGAAAAGAATAAAATGCTAGTTAACTTTATCAAAAGCCTTTTCAATATCCACCTTAAGAGCCATGTGAGCATGAACACGTTTTTTAGTTTTCAAAGAGTGAATGAGCTCATGGGCTATGATCACATTGTCTGAGATCAATCTGTCACAAAGGAAAGCTGATTGGTTTTGGGAAATAAGATTGGGGAGCCAAGGTTTTAATCTATTGGAGAGTATTTTAGAGATTAGCTTATAAGCTACATTTGCAAGACTAATGAGTCGATAATCTTTAGGTGTTCTAGGGTTGTCAGATTTTGGGAGTAAGCATATATGAGTATGATTTAATTGCAAATCCAGTTGGCAAGTATTGAAGAAATGATGAATGTAAGACCTAACATTGTGCTCTATTGTATGCCAGTGATGTTTGAAAAAACCTGCAGTGAGCCCATCTGGGCCAGGGGCTTTGTCATCATTCATCTGCTGGAGTGCTCTCCAGATTTCCCCATCTTCAAGGCTTTTAGTTAAGGCAACATTCATAGGAGATGTGATCCGAGGCTGGATTACTTTCTCTTCTCTGTGCTGAATTGTCCCTGTGGCATCTTCAACCATTATAATTCTATTATAGCTCCTTCTTTGCTTCATCTTCAAATGGAAATACTTGGTGTTGTTATCGCCTTTCTGCAACCATAACACTCTACTTTTGGTGCGATAGTATGCCTCTTCTGCGTTATAAGCCAATGTAAGCTCCTGCTTGAGAGATGCTATATAAGTATAATCTCTGATGCCAGAATCATAAGCCTGGTGAAGCTGCTGCTTTAGCTCTTGAATCCTACATTGAGTATTGGACTTGTTCTGCTTTTTCCAGGTACTAATAGATGATCTACATTTGGCCAGAGCTTCAGAAAATCTAATGGGAGGGAGGACTGCACATTCTGAATCCCAGACATTAGAGACAACTTGTTGAAGATCTTGATTCCCCTTCCACCTATTATCATACTTGAATAAGGGTTTTCCTGAGAAAGTTCTAATGCTGGTATCCAGTAGAAGAGGCCTATGATCCGAACCACCCCATTTCAACATCTGGACAGAAGCACTAGGAAAAGCATAATACCACTCAGTATTAGCCATGACTCTATCAATACGAGTCTGAACTACATGATTAAAACGTTTACCAACCCAAGTAAAGTCACCTCCAAAAGACTTTACATCCATCAAACCAAGACTACTTATAAAGCTTTTAAATGGTAGATAAGAACTGGATCTTCTAATACCACCCCCTTGAGAATGTCAGATTAGATTTTGAGAATGTTTATTGTGACCAAATCCATGAAAGCTTCGAATCTTTGACTACGGCTATGTCTTCTAAAATTTTTTAGATTTTTCATTCGAAATTTGTAGGTTTTTGTTGAACCAGCACTGCAACTATTGCGGAGCTCGGTCCTGTGGATCCAACAAGTTATTGAACCACTGATTTTGTAGTCACTTGGTCTCCAATCATCTTCTAGTCCTCGATGATGGATGAATGATGGACTGCTTCTTGTTGAACTTTTGGTCGTCGTCTATGACTTCTACTAGATGAGTTTCTGGTCGTCATCTGGGACTCCTTCTGGGTGAGTTCTGGTAGTCGCCTGTGACTCCTTCTGGATGAGTTTCTGGTCGTCGTTTGGATGAGTTTCCGGTCGTCGTCTGGGACTCCTTCTGGGTGAATTCTGGTCGTCGTTTGGGACTCTCTCTGGATGAGTTTGAGTTCTGGTTTTCATCTGGAACCCTCTCTAGATGAGTTCTGGTTGTCTTCTGGGACTCTCTCTGGATGAGTTTGAGTTATGGTCGTCGTCTAGGACTCTCTCTAGATGAGTTCTGGTCGTCATCTAGGACTCCTTCTGGGTGAGTTATGGTCTTCGTCTGGGACTCTCTCTGGGTGAGTTCTGGTTATCGTCTGGGACTCTTTCTGGATGAGTTCGAGTACTGGTCGTCGTCTGGGATTCTCTCTAGATGAGTTCTAGTCGTCATCTGGGACTCCTTCTGGGTGACTTTTGGTCGTCTTCTGGGACTCTCTCAAGATGAGTTTCTGGTCGTCGTCTAGGACTTCTTCTGGGTGAGTTCTGGTTGTCGTCTGGGACTCTCTCTTTGGATGAGTTTTTGGTCATTGTCCGGGACTCCTTTTGGGTGAATTCTGGTCGTTGTCTAGGACTCTCTGAATGATTTCTGGTTGATGTCTGGGACTCTTTCTGGGTGAGTTATGGTCGTCGTCTAGACTCTCTATGTGGATGAGTTTCTGGTCGTCGTTCGCCACTCCTTCTGGGTGAGTTCTGGTTGTCGTCTATAACTCTCTCTGAATGAGTTTCTGGTCATTTATGCGGATAGAAAGGGGGAATCTTCTGGTCACTTCCTGGTTGTTGTCGTGAGTAGACGAGGAGAAGCTTTGAGTCACTTCGTGGTCGCCTATGTGAGTAGAAGAAGGGAAGCTTCGAGTCACTTTGTGGCTATCTATATGAGTAGACAAGGGGAAGCTTTGAGTCACTTCCTGGTCGTCTCTGTAAGTAGAAGAGGGGAAGTTTCGAGTCACTTCGTGGTTATCTATGTGAGTAGACGAGGGAGGTGTTTTGACGAGGAGAGACCTTTATGACTCTCGTATTTCCTCTCTTTTTCCAGTTATTCAATAGTGATTGCGGTGTTCCTATGATCGGGAAACTTAGTGTTCTCCTTCTAATTTGGTCACCCCCTTTCTAAAATGAGAGTGACTTCTTTTTATAGCCATCGAGGTACTATTCCAGAGGTCCTGTCATGAATAGAGCGCCTGACCTGCGTGTTTGCTCGGCGGGTATCACCCACCGGGCGGTCTTGGAGGTACCCAGAAGATTCGGGTCTTGGGCTCTTGGTGGACTTTTAATGTGGGTGCTAACCCAGGCCCAACAGTTAGCCCTCCAGATCGACGAGCAGATCATCGTCGATTATGTGAGAAAAATGGTTCGCCGAGAGGTCTGAAACGAATCTTTTGGAAGGGTCTTCGCCTCCTTTTTGTTTCCTTCTTATTTTTTTCTCCCTGTTTTTCGGGTAAAAATATTCTCTTATTTTTCCTCTCTCTCGCCTTTTTTATTTTTTTATCGGTCGCTTTTCCACCCCACAACCATTGTGTCTATAAATTTTCCTGATGGAGTTCGGCATTGATGTCTGGTGAGTTCCCTGAGTGTCTAATCAAATAAGTAATGTCCAACAAGGCGGGGTCGACAAGCATGAGGTCTTTTGAGATTCCCCAATTGCGCAATGAGGAGAATGCCGAGTTTGGTGAATTGGGACCGCAAGGGGTAGTCGAAGATATGCTCAAACACTGTTACGAGGCTTGATCATGCGGGTTGGCTAGTTTATGGTGAGTGTTGTCCTCTTATTTTCCATTGGTCGGTGACGCAATTTGATGGGGTAGTCGATATGCTAGCTTTATTTTTCAGGGTTTAATTTTCGAACTCGATGGTCCCTCGACTCCGAAAGAGGGGTTGGCCATGTTTTTTTATCAAAGCGTGTTAACTACGAGTGAGGGCTCTGCTATATCTTCGACGAGGGGAGGTTACCTTGTGAGAAGGATTGGTTATGTCTTCGACGAGGCGAGTTGATCCTGGACAAGGGCTCGACTATGTCTTCGACGAGGGGATGCAGGTGTGTGCGAGTTGAACTAGAGTCTTGGACGAGGAGAATCCTGTCTCGAACTAGGAGTATCTTGGATGAGGCGACTCTTCGGGCAAGGGGGTCGTGGACGAGGTGATTCTTCAAGTAAGAGGGGTCTTGGATGAGGTGATTCTTTAAGTAGGAGGGGTCTTGGCCGAGGCGATTCTTCAAGTATGAGGGGTCTTGGACGAGGCGATTATTCAAGTAGGAAGGGTCTTGGACGAGGCGATGCTCGATTTTTGTCTTTGACGAGGCAATGCTTAATATTTTCATTATATTTTTTTGAGTGAGTACTAGAAAGTGTGAGGCTGCGATAACCTCGGCATTCTGTTGAGTATTTTAGGCCATCAATGAGCGTGCAAGTACGTACTTGGCTTTTGCAAGGCTTAGATGCTCGAAGGTGCAAAGTAATTTTAAATCGGACTTACCCTTGTGTTCTAGGTTGACGATGAACGTGCTGGTAGGTACTCGAATTACATAATGCCCATCGTTCCTAGAAGATGCGAGTAGGTACTCGGCTTTTGCGAGGGTTAGATGCTTGAAGGTGCACTGTGCTTTTACACCAGACTTACCCTTGTGTCCTAGGTTGATGAAGAGCGTACAGATAGGTACCCGGCTTACATAATGCTCGTTGCTCCTACAACGTGCGAGTAGGTACTCGGCTTTTCCGAGGCTTAGATGCTCGAAGATATGCGGTGCTTTTAAACCGGTTTTACCCTTGTGTTCTAGGTTGAAGATGAGCGTGCGGGTAGGTATTCGGCTTACATAATGCTCGTCTCTCCTAGAATGTGCGAGTAGGTACTTGGCTTTTGCAAGGCTTAGATGCTCGAAGGTACGCGGTGCTTTTAAACCAGACTTACCCTTGTGTTCTAGGTTGACGACGAGCGTGCGGGTAGGTACCCGACTTACATAATGCCCGTCATTCCTAGAACGTGCGAGTAGGTACTCGACTTTTGCAAGGCTTAGATGCTCGAAGGTGCACGATGCTTTTAAATCAGACTTACCCTTATGTTTTAGGTTGACGACAAGCGTGCGGGTAGGTAACCGGCTTACATAATGCCTATCATTCCTAGAACGTGCGAGTAGGTACTCGTCTTTGCAAGGCTTAGATGCTCGAAGGTGCGCGGTGCTTTTAAACCAGACTTATCCTTGTATTCTAGGTCGACGACTGATAGTAGGTATTTTCTGAGTGTAATGTGAGAATGATATGGTTTTCCCTACACTACACTATCAATTCCTAATCACACTAT
>OVBE01007418.1:0-18511 GCA_900406425.1 Iberis pinnata
ACTTAGTCTTTTATCTTTGTTTAATCAATTTCAATTTCTGTTGACTTTTTCTAATTTATGTTGAGTTTTGAATTGTTGACTTTTATTTGACTTTCTTAAATTTTGTATGGTTGAATGTTTAAATCAAAATCATAATGGCTTAGACTAANTAATGACATAATTAAACTTAAGTATTTGCTAGACAATGGATTAGCAAATCTGTGTTTATCAGGTAACCATCTAGTCCCCCTTCTTCTGTAAATATCTTGCCCACTATAGATACTACCTCTGATGTCACTGAATCTTTAACTCATACATCTTATAGGAGTAGAAAACCACCAGCTTATCTCAAAGATTATCATTGCAATGCAGTGAAATCTTCAACTATACATCAAATTTCTCAGTACTTGTCCTATGCTAATCTTTCCACCTCTTATCGTGCTTTTCTTGCTTCTATTGACAAAGAACTAGAACCACAAACTTACACTGAGGCAAAGAAACACCAGGTGTGGTATAAGGCAATGGAAACTGAAATTGATGCTCTTGAGCAAACTGAGACTTGGACTATCTGCACTTTACTTCCAAATAAGAAGGCCATTGGCTACAAATGACTCTTCAAAGTGAAATTCAATGCTGATGGTAGTGTGGAGAGACACAAGGCTCGGCTTGTGGCTAAGGGGTACACACAGCAGGAGGGCATAGATTACAATGATACTTTCTCTCCTGTTGCTAAACTCACTTCTGTGAAATTTTTGTTATCTCTTGCTGCAATTCATAATTGGTCTCTGTCTCAACTTGATATCTCTAATGCCTTTTTCAATGGAGACTTAGATGAGGAGATATATATGCGGTTACCTCCTGGTTATGCATCTAAACAGGGGGACTTACCTCCTAATGCGGTCTGTAAGCTCACCAAATCCTTGTATGGCTTGAAGCAGGCTTCCCGGCAATGGTTCATTAAGTTCTCCACTACACTTCTTTCCTTGGGGTTCACTAGAACTCACTCAGATCATACCTGTTTTTTGAAATTGACTAATGGTTCTTTTCTTTGTGTGTTAGTGTATGTGGATGATATCATAATAGCCAGTAATGATGATGCAGATGTTTCTGTTTTCAAAACTCAACTCCACAATTACTTTAAGCTGCGTGATCTAGGTTTCTTGAAGTATTTGCTTGGCCTGGAGGTGGCTCGTTCTTCTTATGGAATTCATATCTATCAACGCAAATATGCCCTGGACCTCCTGGATGAAGCAGGCCTTCTTGGTTGTAAGCCTTCTTCTGTTCTTTTAGACCCCCATCTCAAATTATCACATGATAACGAGGGGATCCAGTAGATGCAGAGTCTTACCGCAGGCTCATTGGCAAGCTCATGTATCTTTAAATAACCAGACCAGACATTGCTTTTGCTATCAATAATCTCAGTCAGTTCAGTTCTTCTCCAAAGACTGTCCATCATCAGGTTGTTCTCAAGGTTCTGCACTACATCAAAGGTACTGTTGGTTTGGGACTGTTTTACTCTTCTACTTCAGAATTCTAGTTACAAGCTTTTGCTGATGCGGATTGGGGCTCTTGTGTGGATACACGTAAATCAACCTCTAGTCAGTGTATGTTTCTTGGTTCTTTTTTAATTTCTTGGAAGTCTAAGAAGCAACAATCTGTTGCTAAATCCACAACTGAAGCAAAGTATAGGAGTATGTCCACGGCTGTTGATGAAATTGTTTGGTTAACTAATTTTCTTAGTGAGTTGCAGGTTCCATTGGTCAAGCAAACATTGTTATTTTATGACAATATGGCTGCTATTCACATTGCCAATAACCCTATTTTCATGAAAAGACTAAGACCATTGAGATGGATTGTCATCGGGTAAGGGAGAGGTTAGTTCAAGGACTTTTTAAGCTTCTCCATGTTCGTTCTGATTTGCAGGTGGCTGACATTTTCACTAAGGCACTCTATCCTACTCAGTTTGCTTCTCTTGTTAGCAAGATGGGTGTTCAAAATATTTTCAACTCATCCTGAGGGGGACTATTATGTTTCATAGGATATATGCAATTTCTACTGAATTGGTGTATGTGAGTTGGTATAGATAAACCAACATTTGAATTGTTTTTTGGCTTTCGTTTAGGCCATTTCTTTGTTGTATATAAACCCACAATTGTATCTTTTACCAAATTAATGAGAATGAGATAAAATTGGTAAAAACACAAATTACAGTTTTGAAATTTAAAAGTATGAACGAAACTAGCATAATTTAACGGGAAAAACCAAATGATTCACAAGAATACTAAATGGATAATGAAGAGAATGTCACAAATGATCATAATGTAATTGATAGATCAACTAAGCTTTCTAGATGGAGAGTACTAGGGGTGGAACTATTATCCGGATTCCATTCTGAAAATTAGGATATCCGTAGAGCTCGGATCCAGATTCGGATATTAAAATTTTTAGGTCCGGATATCCAGATCTGGACCACTATATATTACATATAATTTCAAATATATATTATGATAGTTATATATATATATATATATATTATGTTATATTAACAAAAATGCTTAAATATTTTAATTTGTATTATTTAAAATATATAAAATTCAATTTAAAATTTTTTAAAAAAAAAATTTATAATCACCTTTCTATTTTTTCAAACAAATGTTTAAAAAGGAATTTTAATTTTTTGTAATTTTGAAACGGATCCGGATATCCGTGATATACGCGGATCCGGATTTAGACACCTTTTTACATATTTGGTGGATTCGGATCGGATCCAGATTTCATCAAAAACTATGAATATCTGGATCCGCCCTACCCTTAGAGATAACTAATAGGAGAAGAAACTTATATCAAACAAATGAGGGAAGAATAGTTGATTAGTGGTTATACATCTCTAATGATTTTTGTTTTAGAAATATTTTTTGAAAATTAATAAACAATGTCTAAATTATATAAATATTTAAAATTTTGTTTTGTAAATCTTAAAATTAGCTTTCAGTAACGGACACGTTCTCATGTAAACATCTAAAATCTTTTATTGTATGCTTACACAAATATAAAACCGAAACACCATTAAGTGATGTTTTAACAAAACGATGTCGTCTAGATTAAGATAAAAAAGTATATAAAACTTTAAAGTGAGTGTATTGAAAGTAGAATTTGGATGAATTTGTATTAATTAATAAATAGTGTGATTGAAACAAGAATTTTTAAAAGTATGAAATTTAATGTTATTCAAATAAGTGTTTTAAAAAGTCTTATGAAATCTATTGTTATTGAAAATATTTTAAGTAATAGATTTTTAGTGACTTTATGGTATTTTAGTGAAGTTTCTTAATTGAAAGTATCAAGTTTCAAATCTCATGATCTTATGCGGGATTATAAAATTTTTTATAACAAATCATATGAAATTTCCCAATTCACCTAAAATCATTTGAAAACTCACTAAAACATAAATCACCTCAAATCATTATTCCAATACACTCTCCTAAATTGTTCTTCTTCTCATCTTTTGTTCCTCCATGGCTTCTTCTCCTCCTAGAAATCGTCTTTTTAAATTGCAAAAACATGTACCTTTTGAATAATTTGATGTAGATGACGAGAACTCCAAAACAGGAACTACTTTAAGTTATTACATGATAGTGATTGATTTAAGGCTAATTTGAAAACTATACATTACATTAATAATATTAGGTAAATGTACATATGTTTGTATAATTAATTATTTGGTTTTAATATGCACCACTTATCTTAGTTTTAACTTCTTTAGTTTTAACTTCTCTCTCGCTCAAACACTTTTTTCACTTGTCATTTCTTTCCATTTCTCTCTCATTTTTGCTTTTCTAAATTTCATCATTTTTTTTTTGACAAATAAAAACATGTAAAATAATAATTTAATAAGAAAAGTAACATAAAAAGAACATAATTTTTTTTATGAATATAACATGACAAAAATTATTTAAAACGGATATATATTTTTAAAATAATGAATAGTAAATTTGATTAATAAAATATCAATACTCGGACTACTGAACGTAATAGACGGACTACTGAAAAAATATAAACCCAAAACCTAAAATTAGAAACCCAAAACCCGAAAATATAAATCCAAAACCCGAAAATATAAACCCAAAACCCAAAATATAAACCTAAAATCCAAAATATAAACCCAAAACCCCAAAATATAACCCAAAACCGCAAAATATAAACCTAAAATCCCAAAATATAAACTCAAAACTCGAAAATATAAATCCTAAACCCCAAAATAAAAATTCTAAACCCAAAATATAAACCCTCAATCCAAAATAAAAACCCCAAAACCCAAAATTACAAACCAAAAACCCAAAATAAAAACTCAAAACCCAAAATATAAACCATAAATCCAAAATATAAACCTTAACCCCAAAATATAAACCCTTTACCCAAAATATAAATTTCAATAATCTGTATATCCTAAAGTAGTTAGTATATTACTGAAAGGGGGTGAGAAAAAAAATGAGCGAGTGAGAGAGAGTGAGAGAAAGAGAGAGTGAGAGAAGAGAGGAAAGAGAAAGGGTAAATATGAATTTATGAAAAATTGGGAAGAGAGAGAGAGTGTGTGGGTAGGTAGGTGTAGGTGTTAGTTTCTTAAATATAGAGTATATTTTTATTATCTATTACAATTACCCTTGATTTAAATCCAACAATCAATTACTTTCGATTTGCATTTTCGCCTTTATTTCCCCAATCAACTTCTTCTTCACCACATGAAAAACTCTGCTTCTACATTGAAGTCCACCTTGTAAGTTCCATTTGTTGCAAATTTATTATATGTTTAGCAACCAAATTGAGCAATATCATAATTGTTATATATATACTCCATCTGATTCAATATGTAAGTAGTTTTGCTTAAAAACACGAGTATTAAGAAATTTTAACTTTTCTTAAAGGAATAATAAAAAGTTTTTTTGTTTATTGCACACAATCATCTCGTGTACAACATTTAATTAGAGAGAGATTGTTATTAGTAATAAAATAATACCAACCATCTCAAGTTAGAGAGATATTATTTTTTTTTTTGGTGGAGAAACGCGAAAAGTTAGAGAGAGATTATTACACATCATTTTGCCTTTATGTTTTTAGTAGAATATTATTTATTCAAATTATTTTATTGCTTTGGGTTTTGAGAACACCTTATATTATGAAACAAATCATTTTGGCTAAAAGGGAATATATATATATATATATAACCTTTAAGAGTTAATGTTAGCAGGCCCAAGATTCCAAGGTGAGAAACAAGTGACAAAATGGAGTTGGGACACGTGGTAGATGAGCTGGCAGAGAAGAAAAATAAAAAGAAAACCAAGTTTGAAGCAGAGGTCTTCACTTTTAGGTGCTGAAAAGTATTATTAGAGGAGAATGACAAAGTGCCAAAATGGTCGGGCATGCTTTTATATCTGATTATGGCAGCATTATGAGCTGATCCTGAGGTCGCTATGAAACTAAGGAAATAAGAGAGAAATTTATTTTGTTCTTGCAACGGATAGTTTGATTTTTACTTTTGTGATATTTGTTTTGAGTAAAAAATTATCTTGCTGTTAAGGATTTATAAAGTTCATTTTTTTTCCTTCTTCCATTTATGGGTTTCTGCGTAAAGCTTCCATTCTATACATTGAGTTATAATATGAAAGTTTAACATTGGTGCAGTGAAAATAGTCGAACCATTCGCAACGGGAAGCATAACACCACAACCAACCATCAAAGGCAAAGATAATTCACAGAGTCCACTAGGTTTCACACTAGAACATGGCATACACGACTAGGTGGAGTTTCTGTAAGACGCCTTCAACAAAATCTCACTGGAACAAACGAAGATGGAAAAAAGAATGGTTACCATAGATCAAAAGTTGGACTCCTTTTCTCCTCACTTACAACAATCATAGCTCTCATGGAAGACAAACTCTTTTCCAAACCTTCAAGGTAAAAATTACATGTGAGAGACCTACCACCTAGGTAAAACACGACGGCTGACCCACCTCCAACACAACAACCTCCGTTCAACATGCCTCTGTCTCAGTCTGATAACCTTCTGAGACAACCAAAACTCACATTTTCAGGTTTGTCGCACACGGAAGCTCACGGTGAGGACATACCCATATACTAAACATTAAACATGGCGACTCGAGAGAGCATGCTCCAAAAGGTGGATATGCCAGTGTTTGATGGACAGAAGAATTATGATTGGTTGGTGTCAGTGGAACAGTCCTTCATGATTGGGCGCTATACTGAAGATGAGATGATCGAAATGGTCGCACTCAGCTTGACTGGCCTGATACGCCGCTAGTTTACCTGGGAGATTCTTCGCGACCCATTCCTCAACTGGGTAGATTTTCGTGAGTGGTTTCAGCTTCGTTTCTGGGAATCTATTGAGTTAGAACCTGGCAAACGACTTTTAAAATCAGACAAACATGCACCATTTCTGATTATGTGGCTTAATTTTAGGACTAATATGCTCAAGCTATAGGGTTAAGTGACAACAATATTATTGATGTCTTCTATAATGGCCTCAAATAGGAGGAGATGAAAGAGGTTATTGAAATGAAGGAACCTAGAGGACTCAGAAACCACATTGCATCAGTCTTACGAATGGAGACCAGTTTCTTTTGTCAAGCAATGGGAAACAAATACGTTCAAGATTCAAAACTTCAGCAAAGACAGTTCTCATACAATAATCAACGGTTAACTTTAGACCATGTCTCCTCCAAAACAGGACACTATCATGATCCTCAAAAATACCAAAGACGTTAGCAAGACAACTCAAAACAAACTCAACAACCTGAAAAATTTATACCGATGTTGAACTTGACGAAATGCGCAAAAAGGGAATATGTTTTAAGTGTAAGGGTCGTTACTACAAAAACCATCCTTGTCCATTTAAAGAGCTGCAGATTCTCACCGTTGTGCACGATTATGAATTGGAAGTCCTCGATCACAATATGGTGGAAAGAGATGATGAAGAACTGGATGATATTGCACAAGAACTCATGTGTTTATCACTGAACTCGTTGTTGGGTGTACACTCTCCGATCACAACCAAACTCAGGGGTTCCATTGGTAAAACTCAGTTCACTATCATGCTCGATAGTGGAGCTTCTTACAACTTTATTGATCTGTCAGCAGTGGCTAAAGCAAAATTGAACCTGCTTCCACAAGCCAAGCTCTCAGTTCTCTGGGAAATTGAGTTACGGTTAATGGGCTAAGCATTTGCAACCAAGTTTCTTTCGAGCTGTGAGGCTTTTCATTTGTATCAGACTTTATCTCTTTGAAGTTCGGTGCAATGGACATTATAATGGGAATCCAATGGTTAAGTACTCTGGGATTCGATTTCGAGATTCGGTAGAAACTTGGGATTGAGAACAAGGCTGTAGATGGACTTTCCAGAACTGAATTTCCAACAAGGCAGGGTCTTCTTTAGATTTATTGGCTCTGGCCATACCTTCGGTTATCCAACTCCAAGATTTGTATGTAGAAATTGATGGAAACATCGTCATTCAAGCATTGATACAAAGGTTGTTATCCAGGTAATTTCATGATACGAATTACAGGGTGTCACAGGGGAGATTATGGTACAAGAATCACTAAATTGCTGTTTTGAACACTTAAAACGACATTCTTTTTGCAAAAAAAAAAAAAATGATAGCTAAAAAAGACAATCTTTTAAAAATTGAGGGAGTATGTTTTATACTTTCTTGTATCACTAAAGAAACTATTCGTATTAGCTTTAATTCTTAACTCCATAAGTTATGGCTCTTAAATGACAATCATTCGGTGTACCAGCCTAATTTCAGTTTTAGTGTGCTTACTTCCTCCTCTTTTATTATTCTTCTAGTATCAATCCATTGAGCATGTATTCATATCATGCTAACAAGGTCCGACGATGGAGGTTTGATTAGTTTGCAAGAGCCTGTGACTGAAGATGAGTGTCTTGGAGCTATTGGCAAGCTAAAGGTTATACTTATTGTGTTATCAGAGTCTTTCAATAAGTTAAATTGTTGATGTAATCTTGGAATTAATAAATTCTCAGGTTTAGGCAAGGCCAATCCTGAGATTTTAAAAAATTCTAAAGGTTGCAATCTACAACGAAACAATAGGCCAAAACTGGATAATTTTTCTATAAAATGGACCATTTTCTTAACTAAAATTTTTAAATTGAAAGAGGTCTGCAAGCTCATTCTTGCTCTGTTTAGACTCAGGACCGACTCTAGGTTTAGGTAGCCAAACCCAGATTGAGGTTATCACACTAGCAAAAAAAAGAGCATAACCAAATCATAGAGTTGGCTCATGTAAGAAGAACGAAAATGTGTCTCTTTAAAAGGAAAAAAAATAACACAAAAATTACATCTCAATGAACAATCACTTGTCTACTAAACATACCCATGAACAAAATATTTTGTCATTAGACTTTTTGAAAATGATTGGGTATTGACAACGGCTATTGCATTCAAAGCAAATTGGTCGGGAGTTAGAAGTATTGAGATGAATCCAAAACTTTTTCTCTTCCTCACCCCTAAAATGACGCCGATACGTAATATAAGAGATGTAGTTCTCACCATGTTTCATGTTAATGTCTCTCCCAAATAAACATTAAACATGAAGAGTGATGAAACAGTCATCACATCTATAAAACCGCAATTCTTGTTTTCGTTGTCCGACATATCCACTTTTCTTCATTTCTATTTTACCTTCGCAAATCTCACACCATTCAACTTGATCACTTTCCGTTTTTCCATCACAAATTGTGAGAAAATGATCGTCGTGCTTATATTTCACCTTGTATGGGAAGCTAGTGAAACTTAAACATATATTATAATTATGTATCGTGCAATATAATATATGTCCGATGCCTTTGTAATCACACGCTTGATATGGTGCTTGATCAAGTGGATTCAAAGATAGGAATAACGGATGTTCGTGGCTTTGATATTCAAATGGTTCTGTAATTGAGGCACATCGTAAATCTAGCTTGAAACTTTATTTTCCTTGTAAATGGTGCTCATAGTAGAAGCCAGAACCGTTACGATAACAAGCACTACAACTGAATATACCATTTTTATTACTTAATAATTCGACCGTGGGAACTTTGAGTGTAAGTGGATGTGGATGTAAAGGATGTCTTTTCATGCGTGGAGCATTTGCACAACTTTCATGGAGGATGTAACCACAATCCATGTCTATGCATGAATAGATTTGACCTTCGTAGATTGGAATGGCACATCCTCGACAAAACTTGGTTTCGTCATAAGTTCCACTACTGGTCTCACGTCTTAGATTGTGACTATGAAAAGGATGAAGTATTATTCCATCAGCTATCCTTTCAAAAGGCTCACAATCATCTAGCATATCATCTTCTTCTTGTACTCCTTCAAGTTCTTCTCCATCCCACACCAATGGGTTTAACGCACATTTTGTATGAACAAAAGTATCACATTTGGCGCGAGAGCAAGAGTATGCACCATAATTGTTGTCAACATCTCGATGACAAACTCGACATGTCAATTTCCTATGTGGAAGAGAAGCAGTGAAAGAGATACGATGATGGTGACGAGATATTCTTATGACATGTGGGTAACCAATACAACCTCTATGGATTACGAAGACACATTGGATACATATGTATGTTGGATCAAGATTCTTAATCTGACCACAAATATGACAAACTAAAGAAGCTTGTGTTGGAAAAAAAGAGAGAGTGTGGGGATGGCTTTTTGGATAGTATTCAACAAAAGGTATTAGCCTCATTGCACACCATTCAACTTGATCATTTTCCGTTTTCTCATCACAAATTGTGAGAAAATGATCGTCGTGCTTATATTTCACCTTGTATGGGAAGTTAGTGAAACTTAAACATATTGTATAATTACATACCGTGCAATATAATCTGCATCTATGACCTTTGTAATCACACGCTTGACATGGTCCTTTCTTTTGGATTCAAAGATAGGAACAAAGGATGTTCGTGGCCTTGATATTCAAATGGTTTTGTAATTGAGGCACATCGTAAATCTAGCTTGAAACTTGTTTTTCCTTGTAAGTGGTGCTCATAGTAGAAGCCAGTACCATTACGATAACAAGCACTACAACTGAAAATACCATTTTTATTACCTAATACTCCGACTGTGGGAACTTTTAGTGTAAGTGGATGTGGATGTAAAGGATGTCTTTTCATGCGTGGAGCATTTGCACAACTTTCATGGAGGATGTAACCACACTCCATGTCTATGCATGAATAGATTGACCTTCGTAGATTGGAATGGCACATCCTCGACAAAACTTGGTTTCGTCATAAGTTCCACTACTGGTCTCAAGTCTTAGATTGTGACTATGAAAAGGATGAAGTATTATTCCATCAGCTATCCTTTCAAAAGGCTCACCATCATCTATCATAAGTCGAAAATTTATGGTGATTCTTCGGGTCAAGAAATAAACTATCAGAAATCATCAATCACCTTCGGGGAAAACTTGATCCTTGGATGTGTTGGATGTTAGGTTTATTTATAGGAATAGAAAAATAAGGAGGTGTTGGGACATATTTAGGGATCTCATAATGTTTTAGTGGTTCAAAAAGAGAATTATTGGCATTCATCACATAGAGACTAAATTCAAGACTTTCTGGATGATATGCAAAAAAATTTTCCCTTGGAGGGAAGGAAATATTTTTGAAATATGTGGCAATGGCCTTACTGGTATATGTCATGTCATGTTTAAAGTTACCAATACATCAGTGTAAAAAAATCACCAGTGCTATGACGAGTTTTTGGTAGAATTCTAATGAAGGAAAAAATAAAATTATTTGGGTTGCATGGTCAAAGATGTGCCGATCAAAAGTAGAAGGAGGTTTAGGCTTTCGAGATATTGGTGAATTTAACCAGGCATTGTTGGCCAAGCACGCATAGCGAGTATTAAACGAACCACACACATTTCTCTCATGTGTCTATAAAGCTAAATATTTTCCAACTAAAGGTTTCCTTGAGGGCTCAATGGGAACTCGTCCGTCTTATGCTTGGTGAAGTATACTTTTCGGTCGAGGAATATTGAAAAAGGGTTTGATAAAAATCATTGGAAATAGAACATATACAAAATTTTAGTCAGATAAATGGGTGTTTGATGGCGAACCATGTTCACCTATGAGTTTAAATTTACCAATAGATGACAAGTTAAGGGTTTCCAAATTATTAACTTCGAAAGGCTCATGGGACAGACTAAAAATTCATTATTTATTCCCGATAAATGATGCAGAGAAAAATTTATCATTACATCCCAACATTCATTTACTAGAAAAGCATGTATGAACTTATTCGGCAGATGGTAGATACCAGGTAAAGAGTGGTAGCTCTTTGATCGCAAGGTTAAAAGAGCAAATAATTATCCCAACTATTATCCGGGATCTGACATCCTAATCGAAATCCGTGCAGATCCATTCCGAAAATTAGGATATCCGTAAAGTCCGGATTCAGATATTAAAATTTTTATTTCCGAATCCGTTTCGGTTTTGGCATGAATGGCCCTTTTATGCAGGAGAGAAGCTTGTTCGTGTGGTGATTTACTGATGTCAACCGTTTAAGCTCTAGTTGTCCGGTTTTATGCGTTTCAGCTATCGATTCTCAAAACTCTCTCTTTAAGTTGAAAATGATGTCGGTTTTGGAGTTTCTAGTCTGTTTTTTAGTGTGTTGTGGTCTTATGTTATATTTCATCTTTGATCTTGAAAGTTATGTATACCTGCCGACTTTTGGCTAGATCATTTTATGCACGTGTTGTAATTTGAGTTTTTCCGCCCTTTTCTTTAATTCAATAGATAACAAAAAAACCACATTATTGTTATATTTTCCAAAGTCAATGGGTTTGAATCACATAAATATATATATATATATATATATATTATTTTTAATATGACACTTTCCATCTCATAATTTGCATAAAAAATTATGTGTTGCATACAAGTTGTCATACATGTTGAGGTCTCATCTTGTGTTTTTGTGTTGTCGGCCTCCAGATTATTTTTAGGTGATATGTCGGGCGTTGCTTTGCTCCGACTTCTTTTGTTGTGTAGGTCTTGTCTCTGCAGTTTGGGATCTCTTATTTAATGGGTAAATAGTTGATTACTCTATCTCTAATAGTTATATTTTAGACGTTCACAGTTTATTCTTATAAAATAGAACCTAAACCGTTATATTATTCAAACCGTGTACAATTCTACCTACACCATTATATTTGATAAGCCTAAGCATTTTAACCGAACCGAATAAACCAAACTGAACCGAATTTAGTTCGTTTAGTTTGGTTCGGTTGATTCAGTTAGTTTGACATAAATTTTATTCTAGTTCGATTTTCGGTTTGGTTCGGCAACATTTTTTTTATTAAATTAACCAAAACGAACCGTACCGAACCAAATTGAAAGAGGTCCGCAAGCTCATTCTTGCTCTGCTTAAACTCAGGACCGACTCTAGGTTTAAGTAGCCAAACCCAGATTGAGGTTATCACACTAGCAAAACAAAGAGCATAACCAAATCATAGAGTTGGCTTAGGTAAGAAGAACAAAAATGTGTCTCTTTAAAAGGAAAAAAAATAATAACAAAGAAAAGTTACATCTCAATGAACAATCACTTGTCTACTAAACATGCCCATGAACAAAATATTTTGTCATTAGACTCTTTGAAAAAGATTGGGTACTGACAACGGCTATTGCATTCAAAGCAAATTGGTCGGGAGTTAGAAGTATTGAGATGAATCCCAAGCTTTCTCCCTTCCTCACCCATAGCACGACGCTGAAACGTAATATAAGAGATGTAGTTGTCACCAGGTTTCATGTTAATGTCTCTCCCAAATAAACATTCAACATGAAGAGTGATGCAACAATCATCACATCTATAAAACCGCAATTCTTGTTTTTGTTGTCCGATATATCCACTTTTCTTCATTTCTATTTTACCTTCGTAAATCTCACACCATTCAACTTGATCATTTTCCGTTTTCCCATCACAAATTGTGAGAAAATGATCGTCGTGCTTATATTTCACCTTGTATGGAAAGCTAGTGCAACTTAAACATATAGTATAATTACATACCATGCAATATAATCTCCATCCATGGCCTTTGTAATCACACGCTTGACATGGTCCTTTCTTTTGGATTCAAAGATAGGAATAAAGGATGTTCGTGGCCTTGATATTCAAATGGTTCTGTTATTGAGGCACATCGTAAATTTAGCTTGAAAGTTGTTTTTCATTTTAAATGGTGCTCATAGTAGAAGCCAATACCGTTACGATAACAAGCACTACAACTGACTATACCATTTTTATTACCTAATACTCCGACTGTGGGAACTTTTAGTGTAAGTGGATGTGGATGTAAAGGATGTCTTTTCATGCGTGGAGCATTTGCACAACTTTCATGGAGGATGTAACCACACTCCATGTCCATGCATGAATAGATTTGACCTTCGTAGATTGGAATGGCACATCCTCGACAAAACTTGGTTTCGTCATAAGTTCCACTACTGGTCTCAAGTCTTAGATTGTGACTATGAAAAGGATGAAGTATTATTCCATCAGCTATCCTTTCAAAAGGCTCACCATCATCTATCATAAATCGAGAATTTATGGTGATTCTTCGGGTCAAGAAATAAACTATCAGAAAATCATCAATCACCTTCGGGGAAAATTTGATCCCTAGATGTGTCGGATGTTAGGTTTATTTATAGGAATAGAAAAATAAGGAGGTGTTGGGACATATTTAGGGATCCCATAATGTTTTAGTGGTCAAAAAGTGAATTATTGGCATTCATCACATATAGACTAAATTCAAGACTTTCTGGATGATATGCCAAAACATTTTCTCTTGGAGGGAAGGAAATATTTTTGAAATCTGTGGCAATGGCCTTACTGGTATATGTCATGTTATGTTTAAATTTAACGATACATCAGTGTAAAAAACTCACCAGTGCTATGACGAGTTTTTGGTGGAATTCTAATGAAGGGAAAAAGAAAATTATTTGGGTTGCATGGTCAAAGATGTGTCGATCAAAGGTAGATGGAGGCTTAGGCTTCTGAGATATTGGTGAATTTAACCAGGCATTGTTGGCCAAGCACGCATGGCGAGTATTAAACGAACCACACACATTGCTCTCATGTGTCTATAAAGCTAAATATTTTCCAACTAAAGGTTTCCTTGAGGGCCCAATGGGAACTCGTCCGTCTTATGCTTGGTGAAGTATACTTTTCGGTCGAGGAATATTGAAAAAAGGTTAGATAAAATCATTGGAAATAGAACATATACAAAAATTTGGTCAGATAAATGGGTGTTTGATGGCGAACCACGTTCATCTATGAGTTTAAATTTACCAATAGATGACGTGTTAAGGGTTTCCACATTATTAACTTCGAAAGGCTCATGGGACAAACTAAAAATTCATCATTTATTCCCGATAAGTGATGTAGAGAAAAATTTATCATTACATTCCAACATTCATTTACTAGAAAAGCATGTATGGCCTTATTCGGCAGATGGTAGATACCAGGTAAAGAGTGATAGCTCTTTGATCGCAACGCCATAACAACGGTTAGATAATGTTCTCAAATCTAAGATATGGAGAATTAGGACCCTACCAAAAATCAAAATGTTCATATGGAGAGCACTCTTTGGGGCTTTGGCGGTCGCATATTATCTTCGTGCTCACGAATTACAAGTACATTTGAGATGTAAACTTTGCAATGTCGGGAATAAACAGTAAATCATGTGTTGTTTGAATGCGTCATTGTCGTTGCCGCTAAAATTTGGCAAGTTGCATCAATTCCAGGTACCACTCAAGCTTTTACAAACTCTCTTAGTCATAACATTAATCATTTGATAATGTTAATGCAAGAGAATGGTAGTCATTCCAAATTACGGGCCTTATTCCCTTGGATTTTGTGGGAAATATAGGAATTTTTGGTTATCGAAAAAAAAATGATATATCAATAATGGTTTCACTAGCTCAAAAAGAAGTAGATCATTGGAATAAGCTCTATGACGAAAGTAAGTTGGAATCTACTCGTTCATGTCATCGCTCCAAAAATGCAGAAGTAGTTTAGACAAAACCACCTTCAAATGTCCAAAAATGCAATGTTCATGCGTCTTGGTTTAATGGTGATTACATGTTTGGTGGATCTTGGATAATACAAAATTATACCGGAGAATTTTCCTTTCATGCAAGAGATGCTTTTCAACCAACATGCAGTACATTCGAAGCGGAACTTTGTTGTATTCTTTGGACCTTAACAAGCTTGTACGACCTTCGCTTATCCGACCTACGCTTGAGTGTTATTGAAGTTTGATCCGATTATGGAAGTATAGTTGAGCCATTAACCATCCCTCTCTTTGGCCAAAATACATGAATCTTTTACAAAGGATTTCTCGCATCAGGAAATGCTTCGCCTCGGTCTCTTTCCATACAACATGCCCTTCTGCTAACTCCATAGCAAGAGACATCGCCAAAAGTGTTAACAAATATGACCTTTTCCATTCTTACCTAACTATGAGAGGTCCATCTTGGCTTCATTCACGCATTCAGAGAGAAGCTCAAATCCACTTGTAAGGGTGATATTTTCTTTTTTAATAAGTTTGTATCTAATTGCTATTGTAATTTTCACTATTTACATCTTTTAAATTTATGAATGAGAAAAAACTAATTAAAGTTGAAATTTATAAATAAGAACGAAACTAGCATAATCTAACGGGAAAAACCAAAGGATACACAAGAATACTAAATGGATAATGAAGAGAAGGTCAAAAATGATCAAAATGTAATTGATAGATCAATTAAGATTTTTAGACGGAGAGTACTAGAGGTGAAACTATTATCCGGGATCTGACATCCTATTCGAAATCCGTGCAGATCCATTCCGAAAATTAGGATATCCGTAAAGTTTGGATTCATATATTAAAATTTTTATTTTCGGATCCGTTTCGGTTTTGGCATGGATGGCCCCTTTATGCAGGAGAGAAGCCTGTTTGTGTGGTGCTTTATTGATGTAAACCGTTTAAGCTCTAGTTGTCTGGTATTATACGTTTCAGCTATCGGTTCCCGAAACTCTCTTTTTAAGTTGAAAATGATGTCAGTTTTGGAGTTTCTAGTCTGTTTGTTAGTGTGTTGTGGTCTTATGTTGTATTTCATCTTTGATCTTGGAAGTTATGTATACCTGCCGACTTTTGGCTAGATCACTCTATGCACTCGTGTTGTAATTTGGGTTTTTACCGCCCTTTTCTTTAATTCAATAGATAACAAAAAAAAACTACATTGTTTTAAGATTTGCCAAAGTCAACGGATTTGAATCATATATATATATATTGTAATATGATACTTTCCATCTCATAATTTGCATAAAAAATTATGTGTTGCATACAAGTTGTCATACATGTTGAGGTCTCATCTTGTGTTTTTGTGTTGTCGGCCTCCAGATTATTTTTAGGTGATATGTCGGGCGTTGCTTTGCTCCGACTTCTTTTGTTGTGTAGGTCTTGTCTCTGCAGTTTGGAATCTCTTATTTAATGGGTAAATAGCTGATTACTCTATGTATCTCTAATAGTTATATTTTAGACGTTCACATTTTATTCTTATAACAAAGTACCTAAACCGTTATATTATTCAAACCGTGCACAATTCTTCCTACACCGTTATATTTGATAGGTTTGGGCATTTCAACTGAACCGAATCGAATTTAGTTCGGTTAATTTGGTTCGGTTTATTCTGCATAAATTTTATTTTAGTTCGGTTTTCGGTTCTTTTCGGCGACCTTTTTTACTACCGAAACGAATTGAAACGAACTGATTCGAACCGAACCGAACTAAAGTTTGGTTCAATTCAGCCAAAAAAAACAAAAAAAAAACCAAAAACTAAACAAAGCGAACCGAATAAACCGAACTAACTGAATGCCCAGCCTTAATGTATTCTTTAAATTTAGTTTTTAAGTTCTTTGCACCGATATATTGTCATATTACAATGAAAATAAATTTAAAAAAAATTAGGAACAATGGGATTATTTATGAATGTATTATAATAATTTTTTTTATTTAATAAATAAGTTTAAACACAATATTTTCATTTCACATCCAAAATTTTATCAATAATGCATTAAATATTTGGTAAATTTTATCAGTTTTGTCAACAATTAGAACATAACATACTAATCTAATAACTAGTTTTTAGAGTATTGTAGGTAAAAGAACTCGATCTTGGATAAGGGGATTCTATATCTTTTATGTGGACTTGTGTATATCACCATCCTAATACTATTTTCATCAAGAAAATTTAGTTAGAACATATAATTTGATTAAAAAAAAGTCGCCCTCTCCTCTAACTTTCTCTCTTTTTTCTCTCGCACAGGTTTGAGAATCGGGAAAAGGTAGGTCGGCGGCAAGATCTCTCTCTTCTAACCACAAGTTCGTGCACCGCGACTTGAATCGTCCGCCAAGAGTCCAGCGGCGAAGGGATCGGCAGCTAGGATTTTATTCCGTAAGTCCCTCCAATGGTTCTTCTCCTCATAATCAAGGTCCACACACGACGCGACGGGCAGAATCGGTAAGGTGGCGCGACAGTTAGCTCCCCAGGTGTCACGGATTGCTGAATGAAAGGAGGATATGACTTCGCGAAGGAGGTGGCTTCCTCTGGTGAGACGATCTCCAAGGCCAAAAGAATGGACGCTAGATCACGACTCTGACGCTTGAGGATGGTGGATTGTTCGAGGTCAAGCTAACACCGAACCAATGGTTATGTAGATCTGTCCTCCTTATCAGTGGCGGCTCCTCCTTCATGATTGGGCTTTTCCGAGTTACACATATGGAAACATCTTTCACACTACTCCTCCTCCTCTTTGTCAATCGCTTTGTTGCTTGGATGATTCGTCTGCGTGAATCATTTCCGCTCCGCCTAGTCACCACTAGAGTTTTTCTAGCGGTGTCTGTAGCTCGGACTAGGCGGTGCAATACCTAGAGTTTTTCTGGGGTTGCTTTTCTCATTTAACAATGATTAAGTTTTGTTGATACCAGGTTTAGCACCTGCTCCCAAAAGCCCATTTTGACATAAGGCCCAGCTAGGCGCCGACTTGGAGAGAAGATGGATCGAGGTGAAGATCAGCTGAATGGGCCGATCTGGCGAGTTGGGCCGTCCAACTCGCGGCCCATTTGTTTAAGCATATGTAATTAGGGTTTTAACATGTATTTTCCCTATAAATACCTATGTAATCATTCTTAAAGGAGATATGAAATTCTGCAGAGCTTTTACCCACAAAGTCTAAGACCTAATACCTTGAATTAAGTCTTGATTTAACAGTTGGCGCCGACTGTGGGGACTTCTCTGAAAGACATTCAAAAACCTTCCTTCAACCGAAAGCAACATCGCAAGCAATGACCACGGGATCGCAGTTTAACCAGAGAGATAACGTCACTGTCGAATCCGACAGAGAAGACGAAATTGAAAGGACAGCAGACGAAACGGGAGCCGCAGAACCAACCGCGGAACCTACTATGA
>OVBE01007419.1:0-18508 GCA_900406425.1 Iberis pinnata
AATAGCATCACCCATTTGGATTAACACCTATGACCACTACAACGATATGATAGTGTACTTAGGAATTGATAGTGTAGGGAAAACCATTCTCACAACACTCCCTTAAAATTCCTACTATCAATGTCCAATGGTGGGTTCTCATTTTTTGTATCTCAAATGAAAAAAGTGGTTTTTAATGTTTGTTTAATGTTTTGAGATACACTTAGAAATTATGTTTTAAACTTAACTTCACTGGTTGTATCTCAAAATAAGTATATCAAATACAAACAACTCAAAACAAAAACCAAAAACAAAAACCAAAACTCTTTTGGACCAATTCAAAACCAAAAACCAATATCGATACCAAAATGCAAATGCACCATCATCATCAATTCAAAACCAAAACCAATACCAATAAAAATACAAATTTAAGAACAAAATGAAATCCAAAACCAATTCAAGTTTATAAAATTACCTCTCATCTTCTTCTTCTAACTTGTTCTTCTTCTGGCCAATCATCATATGCATCATTATCTTCTGCATCATCATCTTCTGCATCCTTAAGAAGCAACCAATTTTGCATCATCAACTTATGCACAAACTTAACAAAAAAAACACAGTTTTAAGAACAGAACAGAACATAATGACCATTAATGAGAAGCACAAAGACACAGTTTAACACAAATCTAATTACATTAAAATGATCAATACATATTGAACACAGTTTGAACACAAAAAACAGAATGACCATTACACACAAAATCTGATTACACATTAAAAACAGACACATAATGCAAATGTGCAAATTTCATAACGAAATGTGCAAATTACCTCTCATCTTTCATCCTCTTCTGCATCATCTTCTTCTTCCTTGTTCTTCTTCATCTGCATCATTTATCTTCTTCTGCATCATCAAAACAATTCTTCATTTGCTTCATTCCTTGTTCTTCTTCTTCTGCATCACCAAAACACTTTTGATCCAATAAATGAGAAGCAACCAAACGAAGACAATGATGAACATGATCCAATAAATGAGAAGCAACCAAACAAAGACAAATTGAACAAAAACTTAAAGCCATTACTTAAAAAAACAGAGAATCAGAGAAATCAGATTAAACTCCAGAATGAAATGAGAAATCAAATGAACTAATCAAATCCATAATCTGATTTATACTTGGTTTATACTTCAAAAACACTATTCACGCAACAATTTAATTCTAACATTAACAACAATTTGCAGTTTAAAAACACTAATCAAATCCAGAATCAAATGAGATTTGTAAAGCAAGTGAAACTTAAAACACTAAAAGACAAGTCTCTGAAACCAAACATCAAAACACGTGAGTAAATAAATAGGTAAAAGTAGAATAGAGCAAGTGAAAATTAAAACACTTAAAACTCACAAGAATGAAAGGTGAGAAAATATTTTGTTTGTTGTTAATCGTTTTAGGTGCTGATTGGTAAGTGCTTTAGAATCTCCGCATAGCCATATTGATTTCTAAAGCATTAAGTTTTCACCAATCAAGCTTTGTGGAGATTTTTGGTTTCTAAAGCAATATATTTCATTTTGTTTATTTTTTGGCTCTGTAGAGCAAAAAGTCCAGAGCACTAGTAATTAAGCTTTGAATATTTTTTGGCTCTGCAGAGCAAAAAAGCCTACAACTTTGATATTTTCTAATCATAATTTTATTTTAAAAACCTACAGCCAAGATTTCTAAAGCCAAAATCCTACAGCAAAAAAATAAAAGCTACAACATAATTCCTACAACTAACTTTCTATAGCAAGAAATATAAATCCACAACACTTACTAATCACCACCTTATTTTCATAATTGTTACATGTATATATGGATCTCTCTTTGAAGAAATTACTTCTAAAAAGTATACCATAAATGTTGTTTTAATTTTTTTACGTTGTACTTTTTCGGTTGCTGCATTGATGGTTTATTTTAAAATTAATGATATTTTAGTAAAATTTTATTATTTTATTGTAATTAAAAGAGATTTTTTCTATGTAATACTCTCTTTTATTTTATGAAATCACAAATATTCACAATTTAATATTTCAATCTTAAATAATATTTATTTATTTAAAAATGTTTACACATATTATAACATTATTAGCTTTTTATCAAAAAATATTTTAATTTATTATTATATTAAGGTATTTATGCCCTCAAAGCAAATAAATAATATATTAAAGGTATTGATTTACTCCATATCTGACATTTTTCTGCTTTTTAATAGAGTTTTATTGTTTTTATTTGTGTATATAACTGTCTAATATTTTATTTGAACCACGCAGTACAAGAGTATTGTAACATTTTGCATACAATTGTGAATTGTGTCATAAATGAAACATGTTAACGTACATCCATCGCCATATTATGCCATTCAAAAATTGATTTAAAAATTTGCTTGTCACAAAAGTAAATCCCGAAATAATTATACAACTGATTTGCATAAAGAAAACAATCATTTTTTCATTTTGTATCAATAAAAATTACACCATACCCAAAAAAAAAATTACTAATTATTCGTATCTTTTCTATAAAATTTAGATTTTTTTTTTTTATATATAAAGGGTTTAATTATATATATCCGATTTTTGTTTTTTTAAACAAAACTAATATCAAATTTTCTTTTCCTTAGAACACTTATCCGAGCATGAATCCACACAGTTTGCAACTTCCTCTACATCTGTCCGCGAAACAACAACAAAAATTGTTAGCAGAAAAACACAATTCACCACAAAATTAATTATGCTTTATTTGTTTATTTTAATGTAAGAATTTGTTGAAATCAAAACTCAGATCATCGTAAAATCGCTCAATAAATTGTGTAGCGATTAATCTTACTTTGTTAGGCGAGACTAATTGTTACCTAAACATTATTATTCTAACAATTACAAAATTATTACATACATGTACATGATTAAATGTTTAATTTCACATAAATTGTAATGCTACAACTAAAAACTTACTCGAATTTTGGAGAGAAGAAAGAGAAATACAACGATGACTAGCACAACCAAGTTTGCAGAAGTAATTAGTATTATCAATTTCTTTTGTTAAAATCATACTAGAAGAAGGAGAAGGAGCTGGTAAAGTAGGAACAAGACATGTCATGAGACATGTAAGAGGACACAAAAGAGATCTTGGAAATTTCGTATGAGTTACACACACGACATGACAATTCGAGTAACAATCTTTAAAATGGCTAGAGTAAGCCTCTGACTGAGCCATGAAGTTTCCCATTAACACTACTATTAGCATTGTCATGATCAATATCTTCACTCTTTTGCTCGCCATCTTTTTCAAGAGAAAGTGATCCATATTTTTGTCATTGCGAATGTTGTTTATTTATATAAAGATTACAAAATTTTCTTTATTAGTCAACATATTATAGTTAACAAGTAACTATTTCTTTCTATTTGTTTCGGATTTAGAGATTGTATTTCTTTTTTATGTGAATATTAATGTATTGTGATATCACCAAATTTCAACTAATTTTGAGGTGACCAGATACATGTAACAATATATTTTTAAAAAGTAATAAATGTGTAGTACATATCACCAAAATGTATATGAAAAAAATAAAATTTTATATTAAGTCAATGTTGAATGTAAAACATATGGGCCAATCTAAAAAGTTTTTACTAAACATATGGGCCAAGATATGACCACTTTGTAAAGGCAAGACTTGATCGATCACTAGCAAACGATTTGATCGATCACTAGCAAACGACGTTTGGTTTGAGAAATTTCCTCAGAGTACCTTCGGTTTGAAGGTTCGGATCATCGCCCACTAATTACATGTATTGATTCTTCTTGTTTTAAGGGAAAACGTACCTTTCGATTTGATAATCAACTAAGGACAAATTCTAAAATTGCAGATATTATTCATATAGCTTGGACTGAATCTCCAGAGGCTTCTCTTCTATCAAAAACAAATCGCTACCGACAAAAGATCATAGAGTGGAAGAGAAGTAAAAAAAACTAATTCTAAAGAGATTATCAACAACTTCAAGAAAAACTTGAATCTGCACTTTCTAATAACCCGCCAGATACATATCAAACCACCAATTTTACAGAAGCCTTAGAAAAGGCTTATGCACAAGAGGAATTATTTTGGAAACAAAAAAGTAGGCTCACTTGGTTGCAACACGGAGACAAAAACTCTGGATTTTTTCATGCAATTACCAAGGCCAGAAGAGCAGAAAATCGACTCTCTGTTCTTGAAGACATGTCGGGAAATCCCTATTTTGAAGACCTGGGCATTTCAAAAATAATAACTGATTACTTCAGCAAGATCTTCACATCTAACTTGTTGGAAGACGGAAGAATCGTAGAGGAGGCTTTGGAACCGAGATTATCAGAGTCTATGAATCAGATGTAATTAAAATCCCAGAAGCAGCAGAAATAAAGACTGCCCTCTTTGATATGCACCCGACAAAGGCACCAGGTCTGGACGGATTTACAACCGGATTTTATCAGACTTTTTGGGCTTCATTCGGTGACTCAGTTATCAAAGAAGTTCAACGTTTCTTCACGACAGGCTCCTTCCCTAAGAGAAAAAAACGAGACTCATGTATGTCTTATTCCCAAAATTTTGGGCGCTCAAAAAGGTTTCGGATTATCGCCCTATAGCGTTATGCAATGTGTTTTACAAGATAGTGGCAAACGTTTAGCTAAAAGACTTCATTTTCTTCTACCTACCATTATCTCCAAAAACCAATCGGCATTTGTTCTGGGACGTTCAATTATGGACAATGTGCTAACTACCCACGAGATCTTACATACTCTTAGATGTTCAAAGGCCATCAAAAGGGGCTACATGGAAGTTAAAACTGATATGAGTAAGGCCTAAAACAGAGTGGAATGACATTTCTTACACAATGTCTTACAAAGACTCAGCTTCCACCATATATGGATCAATTGGATAATGGAATGTGTATCATCAGTCGCCTACTCATTCCTTATCAATGGTTCTCCTTAAGGACGTGTGCTCCCTTCTCGAGGCCTTCGACAAGACGATCCCCTTTCTCCCTGTCTCTTTATCCTTTGTACGGAGGTTCTATCGGGATTATGCCGTAATGCTAATACAGATGGTACTTTCTCTGGAGTGAGAATATCAAAAAGTGGACCGAAATTAAAACAATTAATGTTTGCTGATGATACTATTTTTTCAGTATGGCGAATATAAAGAGTAGCCGAGCATTAGCATGTATCATCCTTCGTTACTCCAAAGCTTCCGGTCAAATGATAAACTCGACCAAATCAGCCATTACCTTCTCGCCTAGGATGTCACATCTCTTAAAACTAAAATTAAACGGATCTTAGGGATCTCTCGGGAGGAGGTTCGAGAAAATACTTCGGTGTTCCAGAAAACATTGGAAAAAAGAAGACGGCTATATTTAGTGAAGTGGTAGATAAGATAAGACAAAGATCGCATAGTTGGACTTCTAAGTTCTTATCTGCGGCCGGAAAGCAAATGATGTTAAAATTTGTGCTTACATCAATGCCAGCATTCACGTTATCTTTTCAAGATTCTGATTTCACTATGTAAATGGATTCAATCCATTCTTACGCGATTTTGGTGGGATGCCAACCCGGATAAGAGACAAATTTGCTGGGTATCATGGAGTAAACTATCTATCCCAAAGAATGCGGGAGGCCTAGGCTTCCGGAACATAGAGGCCTTCAATGACTCTCTCTTGGAAAAAATTGCATGGCGCATATTTTCCAACCCGGACAGCCTCTTATCTAATTTTTTACTGTCAAAGTACAGTCTCAATTCCTCATTTATGGAAGCAAAAGTAGGCTCCAGACCCTCCCATGGGTGCAGAAGTATCATTGCGGGTAGGGATGTTCTTTCACAAGGATGATGTTCGAGTTAGCTCCCTACTATATGATGACACCAAAAAATGGAATTGGACAGCTATTAGAGATTTAATTGCTACTTATGAGGATCATATCAAACTGCTACCCCTGATTATGTTGGTCTTCAAGACAAAATGGTTTTTTTACCGGTAAAATCCGATCTTTATTCAACCTGAACGGGTTATGGTTTATTAAAAACTACAAATGTTGCTAATCAAAATCTGAAATTTAATTGGTAGGGAAATGTTTGGAAACTAAAAGCCAGCACAAAAATAATCATCTTTCTCTAGAAAGCGTTGATGAAGGCAATCCCGGTTGGATCTCAATTAACTAGCAGAGGTGTCCCCAATGCCTTACTCTGCACGCGATGTGGCCAGGCTGAATCTATAGAACACCTCCTTTTTCAATGCCATTTTGCACTCTAGGTCTGGAGTCTAGTACCTATTCAGGCACTTAATGTTGATCAACAAACATCACTCTATGAGTTTCTCCCGAGAGCAAAGGCTGCAATTAATCTCCCACCTTCAGGTATCTATTCAGCTTCTCTTTTTGCATGGATTTGTCGGAATTTGTGGCTGGCCAGGAACACCATGATATTCTCTAGTAGACACTTCTCATAAATGGATGTAACAATGAAATCCTCAAGAAAAGCTCGGGAGTGGGAAGAAGCACAGAGCTTATCATCAAAGAAAAGGTTTCAAGCCAGAATCGACCTCTACCTGCTCTTACCTCAGGTTTTCTATGTTTCATTGATGCTGCATGGGAATCGACATCGAATCAATGTGGTTTAGGCTGGGAATTTACAAAGGAACAGGGCACCTTTCCGGAACCTTTCTCACTTCGAGGACCCAATACTCCATCTCCATTGGCTACTGAAGCCTTAGCTCTTAAAACAACAATGCTCAATGCCCTCTTGCTTAGGCGTCAGAAGGTTATATTCATCTTGGACTCCATAACCTTAGTCAATCTCCTCAAGTACAATGGTTCTATGAATGATCTACATGGCATTTTGAGTGAAATCAGACTCCTCATTCCAGATTTTATTTCTGTTTCCTTTTCCTTTATTTCACGTTCTGTTAACGAACTTGCAGACAGGAAGGCCAAAGAGGATATTAGCCTCATAAATCCCTGCTCTGCTGTCTCTGTTTATGTTTTAATGAAATCATGGTTTGGCACAAAAAATGATACATTGTGTTATATAACTAGACGTCACGTAATGATACATTTTAAAAATTTTTAGCTTCAAGAGTCTAATAGATGGTTTGAAGCTAACGCTCATGATGAGTTAATCTTTCTAATGAATGTGATCCTTTTCATTTCGTTTCTCCCTGAATTATCATTATTTCATTTTTCTTGCTTTATAAAAGGCTCATCGAAATATATTAGGGGATTCAGCGGAATAAGATAAGTTATACAATTCTAAGATGGCACAACCAGGACCGGCTCTCAAACTTTAGGGGTGTGAAACAAAATTTTTAAAAATTGAAACTTACATTTCATCTATTTTTTGGATCATATATATATATATATATATATATATGATTTTACGTTTTGGAGGATTATAAAATATAGAGACAGACTTATAAAATGTGGGAGTTCTAGATGAATATTTCATTTGCCTATGCCCAGGACCGACTATAGGCACAACGAATATGTTAGGTATGCAAGATTTATGATTTTACTATGGCCTTTGGAATGTTTGAAGAGAAAAGATCAGTATTGCTCTTTATTTATCACATATTGCAAAGAGTTAACCTAATGATTTCATGACTAGAAGATTGATTTACATTTGCAACCGGACTATGGGAGTTTCACTCTTTACTTAGCTCATTCCCCAAGCTTTCATTTTTTCATTATCACATGGTCAACATAACGAAAGCATATATATCTTTTCATAGAATGCTCGTACCAAAATTATGTATTTCTTTATTAATATTTTAATTTGAACAATGCATCTACATAATAAAAACCGAAATGTATTGACGTATGTAGATCGATGGTTTTTTCTAAGGCTGGAAAAAAAATTCAGAACCGAAAAACCAAAAAAAACGGTTCCAGTTCCATCCAAAAATATCTGATGGTTCCTGAGATGAAGAATCATGGGTTTAGGGTAGGAACCGGAACCGAACCAAGAACCGATGTGTAGAACCGAATACCCAAAACATATATATACCTATTACATATTTCGAGTATTTTAGTTTTTCTTAGGGTAATGGTTATTTTTATTCGGATAATCTTTGTATATTAGGTACTTACGGGTACTTTAGTCTTAAAATTTTTCGGGTATTTTAGTTTTTTCAAGTAATTTTTGTGGTTTCATGTATTTTTGATATATCGGGTCTGGAAATATCTGGAATTGACTTAGAACCAAAAATTTTGGGTATTTTTTGGTATTTCGGGTATGGAAATACCCGTAACCGACTTAGAACCGAACACTTTGGGTATTTTTTGGTATTATTTTTTGGTATTTCAAGTCTGAAATACTCGGAACCGATTTAGAACCAAAAATTTCGGGTATTTTATGTTCCTTTAACATAGAACTGAACCGAATATTTGAAAAATATCCAATGGGTATTAGAATTTAAGAACCAAAGAACCAGAACCGAATGGTTCGGACCCGGAACCAAACTGAATACCCGAAAGCCCAACCCTAGTTTTTTTCAATTAGACAAGATATATCTAATCAATAAATTATTTCGTAATAGTATTGAATATTGAATCCGATTAAAAACTTACTACTTTATATTATTATTTTTTAGACATAAGTAATTTCAAATAACAAAATCAATTAATGTAGATTTTAGTTCTTGTGGGAGCATATATCAGAGCATGAATCCACGCATATTGAAACTTTATCTGTATGATATGTTCAAAAACAATCAATAAAAAAAAATTATAAGCAACATAGTAAAAATAATTTTATGATAGAAAATCATAAAACAGTACTCTCAATCTTAGGACATCTACATATATAGTTTCCTTAAAGCAGAAAATAAAAATTAAAGTGTATAATTATTCAAGAACTAAATAATCTTACCCTTATCTTTAATTGAGGGAGACGAAATACAACGATCGGTAGCACATCCGAGTTTGCAGTAATATTGAGTATAGTCAGTTTCCATCAGATTTTGCTCGGAATAAAGTTTAGGACTTAGACAAGCTTTAGCACACTTGAAAGGACACGCTAATTTTTTTAATCCTTTCTCAGCAGCGCTACACCCCAAAATACAAAATGAGTAACAATCTTTGAAAGGTATAGCATGTGTCTCGATCAGAAGATTACCCATCACCAACATCATTACCGTGAAAATCATCATTCTTTTGTTTTCCATTTTTTAGGGACAAACTTTTTTTTTTTTTGGAGGAAAAAATATAAGAAATGTTGATGTAGACTGTTGGTTTGTGTTACTAGGTATGTTTATATAGGAAATGAGTAATGTCGTTCAAATTTACGCATTAATTAACTTAATGTCTTCACATTGTCACTTCTTGATAATATATACATAAAATGAAATATTTAGCTTTAATTGCATTGAATATAGATTGTCTGACCCAAAGAAAAGATATGCACAAACATCACGAATGTTAAAATGGTAATATATATTATCTTCATTGAAATGGTAAGATATTTAATTAAAACCGTAGAAAAGCATTTGGGCGTATATATATTTTGACTAAAAGTATTATGATATGTTTTAGTTATATACAATATATGTATATAACTTTTTTATAGTGTTGGCAAAGTATAAAGAATAAAAATAGACTTGAACCAAATTATTTACCACTAGCACTTGGTAAAATGGCATAAAAATGTCACTTTCCAACACTTTTAGCTTTGATATGAAACCGCTAACACTTTTAATCTTTAATTTATCAAAAATCATATAAAAAACTTTGAAGGTGGTAGCCGCCTTACACGCCGTCTTCTCTGCCATCTTCTCCGCTGTTTTTTTTGACGAAAAAGTTAACGGTGTTGACTTTTTTTTAAGCAGAAAATTTGATTTTTTTAATAAAAAATTCGAAAAATAAAAAAAATCATAAAAATTTCAAAATTTTATAAAAAATTCAAAAAACATAAAAAAGTAAAATAATTCATCAATTTAATTTAAAAATAAAAAAATATTATAATAAAAAATTTCAGAAAATTATAAAAAAAATCATAAAAATTTCAAAAAATTATAAAATTTAAAAAAAAATTATAAAAAATCATAAAATTTTTTAAAAAATTAAAAACTTCAAAAGTCCTACAAAACTAAAATAATTCATCAATTTAATTTTAAAAAACTAAGTTCATATATAATTGATTTTAATGAAGAAATAAACAAATTCTTTCAACTTTACAAAAAATAAAGCATCATTAACTACATGATGTAACATGTGGCTCAATGCTTCAGAGCAAAGGATATAAAGATATGATGACAATGGATCACCCTGACGGAGGCCTCTTTCCGGAGTGAGCAATCCTATATAAGTATGGAGAATGTGACACTCTTAAAACACATCATGATCCATTTGATCCATAAGGGAGAGAAACCCATACGAATCATACTCTATTGAACGAAGTCCCATTCTAAACAAGCATACACCTTTGATCAGTTTTAATTTCCATATTACTATGTATATAGTGTTTGCAGACACGAAGAGCATGCAATGGTTCATGTGCTATGATGACATTTTTTGTTATCTGGCGGATTGGTACGAAAGCTCCTTGTTCATCCGAGATGAGAATATTTAGATTCTTCTTTAATCGGTTAACTAAGACCTTGGAGATGATTTTATAACTCACATTACAAAGAGCGATGGGGCGGAATTCATACATATGTGATGGTGTTGCAACTTTTGGAATAAGGCAAATATTTGTGTGGTTTAACGAGGAGTCAAGTAAACCAATTTCAAAAACTTTGTGACTTCAGCAATCAGTGCTTCTTTTATGTCTTCCCAAAATAATTGATAAAAGTTGGCCGTGAAACCATCAGAACATGGTGCCTTAGTTGAACCAATAGAGAACACTGCAGTTTTAATCTCATCTTCAGTTACTGGTTTTGTTAAATCTAAGTTCATTTCCTCTGTAACTCTCATTTGAAAACCTTGGAAGATGTTGTCATAATTACTTATATTCCTTGAAGTCTGAAACAAGGAACGGAAGTAATATGTAGCAAGAACAAAAAATTCGGAATTTTCATTACATTCGGTTCCCTGGTCATCTGATGACTTTGAACTTTCATGGTTTTTACTTATCAATTAGCATCGATTATGAGGTCTAAAAGCGTGCATACATCACATTTATGGTCGATTTCACTAAGTTTAGTGTTTTTAGGACTTTTGCATTGGAATTTGCAAATGCACGCATTTTGGAGGTTTTTCAAGACTTTCAGGTGTTTTTGGGAAGGATTTGAGAAAATTCAGAAAAACAGCACTTGACGTTGAATGGACTTAGCACTCAGCACTCAACACTTTAAACTCAACACTCAACATTGGAATGGATTGAACTTACCTCTAAGCACCTGCAGGATCGATCCCAACTCAATCCAGGATCGACCTCAGGCAATCCGGCAACGAAACAAGATCGATCCCACTCAGTACCTTCAGGATCGATCTCAACTCAATGCAGATCGATCCCAACAACACTCCAGATCGATCCCGCAACAAAACCAGATCGATCTCAGGCAGTTCGACAACGAAACAGGATCGATCCCCCTTTCACTCTTTCAGTGTTCCTGATGAAATCTCAAACGAAGCTAAGGAAGTGCACGAAGATAAAGTTGGACTAAGAAGAGAACACACTTTGGACGCATCTCAGATGGATCTATCTCAGGCACTCAATGTCGGGATCGATCCCAACCTCAGACGCACTTTAATGCATCCCAACCTCAGACACACTTTGGACGCATCTCAGCTGGATCTATTTAATAAATACATTCAACTATTTTTAATTTTTTTAGTTATAAAAATAAAGATAAATAAATTATAGCTTGCCAACATTACTGTTTTAAAATTATTTTTCACATAACAAAAATAAATAAAAATATATATATATATATATATATATATATATATATATATAATATGACATTTAGTGAACTTAAAAATTGATTATATGAAAATGTTTGAAGTGCATATTCATGACGATAACGAAATGCGCATATTACATAATTTGATAAACCAGAATATACATTTTAAATTGTTGAACTGCATTGAACATTTACTTAGTTTATTTCATTCAATACACTATTACATCATATACAAAATAAAAGCAAACAAAAAAGCAAACCTTACACAAGTTTATGCAATTAACCAAAACTTTAAAACATATCAGAAAATTTTCCCTGAACACGACATGGTTCAGTAACCGGTATAAATTATATTAGAATAAATATAAAATTATGATGTAATTGATTTGAAAATAAATTAAGAATCAAAATCATAATTTATTAAAAAAAATGTTTTACTAAATATGCACAATTAAAATATTTACTAAATATTTAATTTTTAATTTTAATATATCTTAAAAATTAAATTTATTATCAGAAAATGCATAATAATCCATAGAATAAATGTATTATCTTAAAATTTAAAAATATTACAATAACATAAATTGTTACAAAATTAAATTCGAAAGATAACCGAACCGGACTCGATCGGTTTATTAAGGGTAAAACCGTTAAAGTAATTCTTTGCGTGGACAAATAGATTAGCTAATTCACGACACGACACGTACATACCCAAATTTTTATAGTCTCTAAAAGAAAGCTTCCCTTCCGGAGCGACTCGGTCGTGACTCAGTCCGAGTTCCAACCAGGTTTCTACACCATGGACTTGATAGACATGGATTCTATGGCTGCCTCGATCGGGGTTTCGGTCGCCGTCCTTCGTTTCCTCCTCTGTTTCGTAGCCACGATTCCTGTCTCCTTCGTCTGGCGAATCATCCCGAGTCAACTCGGTAAACACATCTATTCCGCCGCTTCAGGTGCTTTTCTCTCTTACCTATCCTTCGGCTTCTCTTCAAATCTACACTTCCTCGTTCCGATGACGATCGGCTATGCTTCCATGGCGATTTATCGACCCAAGTGTGGAATCATCACTTTCTTCCTAGGTTTCGCTTATCTCATTGGCTGGTACTTAAAAAAAGTGATCTTCTGAAATCAGTTCTGATTTTGAACAAAATCTTCTTACTTTTGCATTACCCTGATTCTAATTATGATTCAATTTCGCAACTTTTGTAGTCATGTGTTTTACATGAGTGGAGATGCTTGGAAAGAAGGAGGAATCGATTCTACTGGTAACTCTTAATTTCCTCATCTTGGATTTGACTAATTCATGTACTGAATCGATGCTCATTTGTGATAAATTTTGGTGAAAGAAGTGATTTGTGATGTCCTTACTTGATGTATTAGGAGCTTTAATGGTGTTAACACTGAAAGTTATCTCGTGTGCTATAAATTACAATGATGGGATGTTAAAGGAGGAAGGTTTACGTGAAGCACAGAAGAAAAACCGATTGATTGAGTTACCATCTTTAATCGAATACTTTGGTTATTGCCTCTGTTGCGGTAGCCATTTCGCTGGTCCGGTTTACGAAATGAAAGATTATCTTGAATGGACACAAGGAAAAGGAGTAAGCTTCTTCTTCTACTACTTAAGTACTCTCTGCTTTAAACATTGAGTGTTTATAAAACTTTGTGCTTTCTAGGTTTGGGATACTTCCGATAAAAGAAAGCAGCCATCTCCTGTTGGAGCTACAATCCGAGCTATATTACAAGCTGCGATTTGCATGGGTCTTTATCTATATTTGGTACCTCAATACCCGTTAACTCGATTTACTGAACCTGTATACCAAGAATGGGGATTTTGGAGGAAATTTAGTTACCAATACATGGCGGGATTAACCGCCCGTTGGAAATATTACTTCATCTGGTCAATTTCAGAAGCTTCGATTATTATCTCTGGGTTAGGTTTCAGTGGTTGGAGTGATGAAACTTCTTCAAAGGCCAAATGGGACCGTGCCAAGAATGTAGACATTCTTGGTGTCGAACTTGCTAAAAGTGCAGTTCAGATTCCACTTGTATGGAACATACAAGTCAGCACATGGCTCCGTCACTGTAAGTGTTCTAATACTTGAACGAGTCATTAAAAATCAGAACTTTGAACTTAGTTATCTCTAGAGAGTAATTACTTATTCGCATTGTTTTAACAAACAGATGTGTATGAGAGACTTGTGAAGACCGGGAAGAAAGCCGGTTTCTTTCAGTTATTAGCTACACAAACCGTCAGTGCTGTTTGGCATGTGAGTTCTTTTTTTTTATCTATTCTCTTAAACTCGAATTCAAATTGCTTGAAATGATGGAGAGAACAAACATTTGTATATCAAAAATCTGACCTTTTTCCTTAACTAACCTAAACTAAAATGCGATTTTTGTAGGGATTGTATCCTGGCTATATGATGTTCTTTGTTCAGTCAGCTTTGATGATCGCCGGCTCACGCGGTAGATACAATTGACTCTGTTTTTTTGCTAATGGCATCTCTTCTTCTTCTTCTTCTTCTTCTTCTTGATATTAGATTTGTTCTTGTTGCAGTAATCTACAAATGGCAACAAGCAATCCCTGAGAAACTAGCAATGGTGAGAAAACTAATGGTTTTCATCAACTTCCTTTACACTGTTTTGGTTCTCAACTACTCAGCCGTTGGTTTCATGGTAAATAGCTAACTCTGTTTTTTTCTCTCCGGACACATACTTATCGATCACTTTGAATAAACTAGTTTGTTGTTTTAATCGTAAATCTCATAGGTGTTAAGCTTGCACGAAACACTCACAGCTTACGGGAGCGTATATTACATTGGAACAATCATACCTGTTACATTGTTACTCCTTAGTTACATTGTTCCAGCAAAACCTTCTCGTCCAAAACCTCGTAAAGAAGAATAAACACTTCTTCTTATCTTTAACGGTTTTTCTAAACCGATCCGGTTCTTGTTTCTCTCAATTTTTTTTCTTACTGATTTTTTATTTTTATGTTGCTTATGAATTTGATTTTTTCAGAGTTTCTTTGTTATTTTTGTTGATATGGGATTTGCATTTATAGTCGCAATAAGTATGAACATGTAAATCGGGAATGTGAAAAAGCAGTATCATTTTTTTAAGGTTTTCTCTCAACTTTTTTTCATTTGTTCTACTATTGAATTAACCAAATTTATGATGCTGGGCACCAAAAGAAATATAATAAGAATTTAAAATGCCGTTGTCCTTCATGGAATTGTGTCGTTTATATAAATGTTGTAAATTAATTAGAGAAAAAATCCGAAAAAATATTCCAACAGTATAATATTTGTCACTTTAATACACAAATTTTTTTTGTTGCCTTTTTAATACATCAATTTTTTGTGGTTGTCATTTTAATACACCAATTTATTATAATTAGTGTTTGAATATTTGAAAATTTTAAAATCAAAATTCCACTTAACGGAACCCTAATATTCGTTAACCATAATTACACAATTTTCTGGTTTTCCAAATAATACATGTACTAATAATATTTTCCAATTGAATACACGAACTAACAAATTTGTATAATTTGATGTGTTTTAAAATACATATTCATGTTCATAGAATTATTAAAACAAAATTAAACTTTTGAAATAATTATTGTTACATGCATTTATATTATATTGATGGAAAAGAGATTAAAATAAATAAATAAATTTCAATAATACTATTTTTACCATCACTCGTTTACCGTTTTGTAATTCAACATCAAAATTTTGAAATGGAGAAAAAAACATTTGTTTAAACACATATTTCTTCTTAATTTTTTATTGCTTTTGTTCGACTCACACAAAAAATATTATTTTGATTGTTATAAAGTCTTTCGCGAGTATACTAAACAAAAAATTTCAAAAACTAAAAGAAAGTGTATTCAAATAATTATGGTAGTTTCATAAGTAATATCAAAGAAGTTCATATAAAAAATTAATATCAAGAAACTAGCAATACTAAAAAAAAGTTAATTTATTTTCCAATAATAATAGTAATTATTTTACATGTTTCAAATGTCTTCTAGCAATTTTATTAACATAAAAATAAATTTTTTTTAAAGAAATATCCAATTATACAAATTTTTTAGTTCATGTATTAAACTGGCAAATTTTAATAGTTCATGTATTATTCGGGAAACTAGTAAAATTTAGTAAATATGGTTAACGGCCGTTAGCTTCCGTTACGTAAAATTACGATTTTAAAAAGTTCATGTATTAAAATGGCAACCATCAAAAATTAATGTACTAAAATGGCAACAGAAAAAGTTAGTGTATTAAATTGACAAATATTATAAAGTTGGAGTATCTTTTGGGCTTTTCCCAAAATAATTGTGGACCTTGAATTTTACTTTACAACTACTGAACTTTTATTTAACGTATATCGAAAATCAAGTTGGTAATAAGTTATTACTATCTCTTTTTTATTTAATTTTATTTTTAAAATTTTTATATGCTGATTATTAAACAAAATAATATTATCTTTGAGTTGTTTTAGAAAATTATTTATATTTCAAAACATATAATTGTTTGTATTTTTATACATATTTTAAAACTATTAAATATTTCATATCTAATAATAAATTTTGGTTTTCATTAATTGGTTTTCTTATACAATATATAAAATGTTTTAATAAAAAACAAAAGTTAGAGTTAAAGGTTAACTTTTTTCTCTTTTCTCTCTTTTTTTTTCATGAATCTTTTTATTCTGAGGTCTAGATCTAAAAAATCAAAGACCTGTGAGGCGTGTAGAGAGGAGGCGGACCACCACCTCTGTCGATCGAGTTTTTTTCTTTGCACTGCGATCTCAGGGTCTTTGGTGAAAATCAGCATCGGTGACTTCTCCCATAAACAATTTTCTTCTCTTACCGTCTAAATCTCTTGCCTCTTTTCTTCTTAAAATTCACTGAACTTTTGATGAAAGGTTGAAGCAGCTTCACTGGTGGCGTTGTCCGACCAGACAGCTCACGATGTTGAGGCAAGGAGGCAGCACGGCGAGGAAGAACATGATTTCAAGGTGTTTTGGGAACCTAACTGAAAGATATGAAGGCATTGAATTTTCTATGGTGGTTGGGTGGGAACTGTGGCTACATTGGAAGCGCAAATTCTGATTTCTTGACAGTTAGTTTCCCGCTTTCTACTACGCTAAAACAACATTTTCTCTTCAAACCGGATGTGGCGATGTTGGCGACCAGTTTCCTCCTTCGATCTTTCATCCAAAGCTTGTGTAGGCAGCGGTGATGTTCTCATCACCTTCGTTTCAGAGCAACGCCGTCGTGTCATCGGCTAGCAAACGGTGGATTCGCAACTCTAACGACGACGGGAGTGAGTTAGGATACCCTAATTCATTCTAGGGTTTCTATGGGTCTAGGTTTAGTTCAGAATAAGCTTAATCTTGTAAAAGTCCACTCTGAAATTTAAGTTTAATTGTAGATATTTGATTTATAAGGTTTTGGGTTTAAAACTGTAATATGAGATATATCAAATTTTAATAAAATAAAATTTTTAACAAAAAAAAAAAAAACAAAAGCTATCAACGTGAATGTTTTTAACCAAAACGCATAACAAAAAAAGACATATCTATTATAATATTATAATAATTATCTTTCTCATCATAATAACTTATATAGTGACATGTGTATGCTTACACAAGCTTACACATAGAGGACACATAGAAGCTTGATATTATTATAAATATGTGCAGATCATTTGTACAATATACACAACAAGTAATAATACTCACAACTTATCTCTCTCTTTTGTACGAAACAAAGAACAAAGAGAATCCACTATCTTTTAGAAAAACAAACACTCATATATATATATATATATATATATATATATATATATATATAATTATTATTATTATTATACACAACACGTTATCAGCACGAACGTTTCTACCCGATCACATATCTGAAATTCGATTCTGCTAAAAATTTAAGGTAAAATTTAATTTATGTCAAATTTAATTAAATTTAAATTTATGAATTTTATTTTCAGAGTGGAAGGATTTTGCCTTCCTCTCGGGCTGAGTCCCTTTGACCGTTATAGGGGTTATGCCCCACGATCATAAAATAAACTGGGCTATGTCCCTTTGATCATTATAGAGGCGCTGCCCCTGATCATAAAAATTCTGGACTTTGTTCCATTGATCATTATAGGGGTTATGCCCCTCAATCATAAAATAAAAGATATATCTTAGATCTGTTGAAAGGTGATGCCTTCTAGATCATAAAAATTTTGATATATCTTTAGATCGATTGAAAGGCTATACCCTTCGATCCTATGGATGGCAATGCCTCCTACACAATCATGTGGTGGTACATACCCCAAATTATGCTTTTAAATTTCGTCTTTAAATTATGCTTTTAAATTCCGTCTTTAAATTATGCATTTAATTGATGCCTTTAAATTATGCTTTAATTTCTGCACTTAAATACTGCATTAATTTATGTTTTTAAATTAAGCATTTAATATTTAAAATTCTATACGTTTTTTTATTAAAAGAAACATATATAACTATACATTGATTCATGTTTTATAAATTATTTTATAGTTTTCATGTCGAATTTGACAAAGCTCGATATCACGGCTCTGGATGTTGCCGGAAAGAATT
>OVBE01007420.1:1535-18508 GCA_900406425.1 Iberis pinnata
TAAACTTGTATTCTCTGAGCTCTTTCTTTGTAAAATTGAATCTTTCTAAGACTTTCAGGTGTTCGGGTCAATTTGGATCAAATGTGCTGAATTGCCATATAATTGGATGGAATCTGACTAAATGAAGAATTGAAGAACCGATCTGATCTCAGATCGATGAAACTGAAGAATTGAAGTCAAGATGACTTCAGACCGATCGGTCCACCCTTGGACCGATCGGTCTGAATATCCAAAGAAAATAAACTCTTTGGACCGACCGGTCTGGATCTGGACCGATCGGTCCATAGTGATCCGGAGAAGACGGACCGATCGGTCTGAGCCTGGACCGATCGGTCCATAGCGCCTGTGAGATTTGAAGCAAATTTCCATTTTATAGAAAAGTCCTCAACTTATCCCACTTTTTCCTATTTTCTATTTTTATTATTCTAAACTATATAAGCCTGTTGGCTTAGGTTATTTTAAACTACCTTTTACTTTTACAAACTTTTTGAGAGCTTTTACTGGGAGATTGAATTCCTGAACCTGTATTTGGAGAAGAAATTATGAACCCAATTTTTATATATCTATTCTATTTTAATTTCAATTATGTGTTCTTCTTTGATTTTGATTTGTTCTTTCATATCAATGTCTGAGTAGTTCGCTAGTTAGGTTTTAGGGTTTCCTAAGGAAACCAAGTTTGAATGTTAGGTTAATACTGTAGAATTGAAATTGATAGGTTCTTAGTCTAAATTCGTTCTTAATGCATGAATTAGCTTGATCACCTAGTTCATTGATAATAGGTTAATAAATACAAAGAGATTTGATTTAGAAACCTGACCTAATTTAGATGAATAAGTGTTTAAACTTGCGGGAGTATTGTTTTAATGCTTATGAACAATTGAATATGTGTTTTAATGCATGATCGGATTGTTTTAAAGATGGCGGGAGTTTGTCTCTGACAATTCCATCATAGGATCTAATACTCCGGGAGGAGATTATACCAAATTCGTTTTTCATGTTGAGAACTATTTTCAACCTAAAATCCTGCATGTTAACTTGACTTTAAACCTGAATACCTACGAATTTCCCTAATGCCTGACGTTTTTATATTATAAGTTTTAAATCTCTTTTTAATTACCGTTTTGAATTCGACAATCAGTCTTTTATTCTCGCTTTAGCCATATTCGAGTTTTTAACTGAACGTGCACTCTGGCCTCTGTGGAGTTGATACCCTATATTGTGCTATATTGATCTGTTCTCTGCAGTACTAGTTTATGATTAAATTCTTAACCTATCAGATATTTTGACGTATGGGCATTACTGGACGACCAACATTGATAAATCGATTTTGTTGAATCGCTTATTGAACCACCTCTAATGGTAGAGGGATTGGATCATCATTCGCTCTCATATTCAATTCTTGAACAACACGTTGAATGTGATCAGTCATTGGAGTGAAAGAGAAAAGAAGATTACTGAAATAATAACGAAAAAAAAAACCAAAACACCAACATAAGTAAAAGACTTTAAATGATTTTGAGAGTCTAAAAACTGCATCACGGTCTGAGAAATAGATCGTGGGAGTAACCAACAAAAGTAGAAGATTCTCCACACCATTGTAATAAACATTCTTCTCCGCATCGCGACGGTCAAAGAAGCAAAAAAATGAAGCAGCAAAATCGGCTTACAAATCGCCAACATAACGATCAAATGACACTTTTTCTTACTGTTCCATGCTTTAAAAAATTGTCTTGTTAAGCCAAATTAACACCAACACATATCAACACTTAATAAGCTACAATTATCCTTCATTGAGTTATTGTCCAACATGATCTTCGTGAAGGATTTATAATACATCTAGGAATATAAAAGTAAGTGAGATAAAAAACATAATTTGGTAGGAGGAGGAAACACTTTAGTAATTGTATTATTTTTATAATTATTTCACTAATTAGGATTTAAATATTTGATATGCTTTCTTTTGAATAATATTAATTGATTATTTTTGTTACTATGAAAACCACAATTTTTAGTTTATCGGAGAAAACCCATAATTTGCAAATAATTTTTTTAATTAATTAGATTTTGGAAAAATCATTTTATCTAAAATTTATTTTTATACTTTTTATTGAATTTTAATTATATGTAGCTGTGATTTTGTGCGTCATAATGATTGATGTTACAAAGATAATATACAAATGTTTAACAAAAAGAAAAAAAGAATAAATAAATAATGTACAAATCGTGTTGTACTATTGTAGTATTGTTGGGGAAAATTTCACTCCCGCCACAAATTTCTTTTACCATACCACTCATCTCCACGCGCTTCTCATTTTCGCGTGTGCCGTCAAAATGTGTCATCACCACCGACGTTACTTGCTGTTAATTTATACGTCTACTTGATATTCTAGAAATAACAAAACAAAAAATATTTTTCTCCCATAAAAATGAATTATCAAAAGTGCAAAATCTACTTACCTGGTGCGCACATCAACAGGTAGTGGAGACATGACAAATGAGAGAAAAAAAAAGAATAAAACAAGTTTTATCGTCTTTTTAAATAAATAAATAAATAAAACAAATTTTATCTAATAAAGAAAAATGTTGATGAGAGAGTATAGGGTAAAAATGCGGCAGCAAACATGTAAAAACTGGGTTTTTGACTAAACTCAGTGTACTCCTATGTTTGCTGACTGACTAAAGACAAACAAATTTTAAAAAAACTAAAGACAAAGAAAAAAAGACAAAATAATCACATGAAGAACCAAGCAAAAACAAAAAAATTCAGTATTTATTTATGCAATTGGACCATTCAAATTAATTTTGATTCCAAAACTTTTTCTCCCAAAGAATACAATAAAGATTTTGTGCTAAATTTTCTAAAGGATTCAGAATTTGAATTTTTTTTTGAGATAAAAAAATTTAACTTAGAAGAGTTAAAATATTAAATTTAATTTTGCGGTATACAATAATTTCTGCGGTTTAGTAATTTTTAAAAAAATATAGTTGATTGTAATTTGCAAATAAACTTAAAATTATAATATTTTTAAAATCTCCCTTTATTTATCTCTAGTATTAGTTAAGAACAATTTGACAAAATAAAAAAATATAGGAATAATTTATGTAAAAGAACTTTATTCAATGGTCTCTCTCTTTTAAGTTGTCGTGTTCTCGAATGATTCTTCTTCTTCCTCACTGAGATGACATGACCAGACAAAGAGATTTCATCAAACCGATTTGAACTGCGGATTTCTAGGCTTTTACGTTCGATTTCGTCGCTGAAAGTCAAAAAAATTCCTTTGCTTTTCATAGTTTCTGCAGAAAAAGTTCGCCTTTTTGAAGCCCTTTACACACAAATGGCCAAAAGAAGGTTCGTCTTCTTATCTCTGTTCTTCTTCTTCCTTGATTATGTAATCTTATTTTAAGCTTGAAATGAATAAAAGTTGGAAACTTTTTTTAACTCAATACAAATTATGAAACCCTTCAGCTCTCTAATCTTTTCACCAGTCACTGAAAATTCGAAACTCCATGATTACTTATCTTTGATTTTCTGGATTAGGGTTCATCATCTTCGATTGCAACTGTTACTGATTCGTATATGTTTGTTCCATGAATAGTTTGCTATGTGATATTTGCTTGTATCATTTCTTCTCTGAGCTGACTTTTAATCGAATCATGATTTTTGTGTAAGAAACAGAATGTTAAATCAAATCAATGAGTGAGTAATGGAATAATTTTTCATTGTTGAGAGGTGATTAAGATGGTCCACCATTAAGTGACTAAAAGAAGAAGATACAGTGAGATCCAATAACTGACACTGACATTTAGAGTTTGGTATATGTTTCTTTTAGGAATTGCAGTTAAAGATTTTAAGAATCATCATCTTCTCTCTTATTGACAACCTTTCAAAAACACTGGTAAGAATAGGGTTTTTTTGGTGTGTATATGAGTCTGATGTTTTGCAATTGCATTATCAATGGAGCTTATAAGAAGTAGGAGAGCTAGCTTTGACGAATTGGGTGATGGAAAATGACTTAAAGACACAAACTTTCTTTACTTTTAGCTCCAAATCATTTATATATATCTTTACAAGTCCTTGATTTTGGTCTGAGGTTTTGATTATTGAAGCTTTTGTGTCTATGCAACCTTTTTGTTTTTGTCAGTTGAGGAAACATGAATACAACTTCAACACATTTTGTTCCACCGGGAAGATTTGAAATCTACGAGCCTCTCGGTATGTGGGAAGAAAGCTTCAAGAACAATGGAGATATGTATATGCCTAACTCTATACTAATCCCGACAAACGAAAAACCAGACAGCTTGGTACCCTCAGATTTCTTATTCATCTTCTGTTTACTTTGTGAAATTCAGAAGCTAAATGATTGCTTTTGTTCAGTCTGAGGATGCTTCTCATGGAACCGAAGGAACTCCTCACAAGTTTGACCAAGAAGCATCAACATCTAGACATCCTGATAAGGTAAGTTAATGTTACTCATTTGATTCTCTAAGTTCTTTGAAGATTTTGTTAATTTAATCTTTCATATCTTCACAGATACAGAGACGACTAGCACAGAATCGTGAAGCAGCTAGGAAAAGTCGTTTGCGCAAGAAAGTATGAATCTTTATGTGAAATAGTTATGTGGTTGTTTTGTTATACTGAGTTTTTGATTCTTGTATTGTAGGCTTATGTTCAGCAGCTAGAGACAAGCCGGTTAAAGTTAATTCATTTAGAGCAAGAACTTGATCGTGCTAGACAACAAGTATGCTAAAAATTCACTTCTTTTCTCGAAGTATCTTATCGATATAACAATTTTGTGATCATTATGTTGCAGGGTTTCTACGTGGGGAATGTAGTAGATACTAATGCTCTTGGTTTCTCAGATAACATGAACTCAGGTCTTTTAGCAATTTCTTAATTATCTCTCTAAAAATCGATTTCGAGATTGATGATTAGTTGTATTGTTGTTGTTTGGTTAGGGATTGTTGCATTTGAGATGGAATATGGACATTGGGTTGAAGAACAGAACAGACAAATAAGCGAACTAAGAACGGTTTTGAACAGACAAGTTAGTGATGTAGAGCTTCGTTTACTAGTTGACAATACAATGAAACATTACTTTCAACTCTTCAAAATGAAATCAACCGTTGCAAAAATCGATGTCTTTTACATCATGTCCGGCATGTGGAAAACATCGGCCGAGCGGTTTTTCTTGTGGATAGGCGGTTTTCGACCTTCAGATCTTCTCAAGGTTAAATAAGAAAAACTTCTTCTTTGATTGATCCATTAAAAAGTTCGTTGATATGGATTTTAGTTCTTTTTGTGATGGTTAGGTTCTGTTACCGCATTTCGATCCTTTAACGGATCAACAGCTTATAGATGTATGTAAATTGAAACAATCATGTCAACAAGCTGAAGACGCGTTATCTCAAGGTATGGAGAAGTTGCAACATACATTAGCAGAGAGTGTAGCAGCCGGGAAACTCGGTGAAGGAAGTTATATTCCTCAAATGTCTTGTGCTATGGAGAGATTAGAAGGTTTGGTTAGTTTTGCTAATCAGGTAAAAGACAAAAATCAAAGAGAGATTCTTAGGAGAAGAAATGGTTTCTTAAAGTGTGTTTTTGTTGTTTAATTAGGCTGATCATTTGAGACATGGAACATTGCAACAAATGCATAGGATCTTAACAACGAGACAAGCGGCTCGTGGATTGTTAGCATTAGGTGAGTATTTTCAACGGCTTAGAGCTTTAAGTTCGAGTTGGGCGAATCAGCAACGTGAACCAACGTAAACTAAGGAGACTGTTAAGAATCAAGAATGGAGTTTTAATGGTGAGTGCGTTTCGGAAAAGAACAAGAACATAAGCCACTGTTTGATGATTCTTGTCTTGTGGGTAAAGAGAATGTTTGAGGAAAGTTGTAAATATGATCAGCAACGTAAAGTTTGTACTTTGTAGCTTTCAGAAACCAAGTTTTTTATTCCAAATGGTTTGTATGTAATAATATTATAGATGATATATGATTTGATTTGATTGTGTTATATATGATTTCAATTTAGTTGAGTTAAGATGATCAAGAACTTGTCTCATGTTAGGCCTTTCATTTACAAGGGCAATGCATCCAATTGCAACAACAAGTGCATCTTCCATTCCCTTGTATAGTTCATCTCCACCTGCAATGTCTCTGTATACGCAACCGATTCGATTTCGGGGAAAATATAATTTTGGGGGTTTCTATATCTTAACTAGGGGTGGACAAATGAGAATTTGGGACGAAAATTTTCGGGAATGGGAACGGGATGAAAATTTGAGACCAAAAATATATGTCCCATTTATGTCCCATTTTAAATTCGGGATGGGAACGAGATGGGACGGGATGGAACGAGACGGGAAAGGGAATTTCCGAAAATATAACAAATATACCAAATATTTTTTGTTCATACAACACTTAGCTAATTTTCAATGACACACCAGCAACAACCACAAAAATCGACACAATTGTATATGTTTAGATAGCTGCAAAGTTACTTCTGTTTTAAATAGCATCAATTATCGTGTCTTCTTGTAGGATTAAGAAAAATGAACTATTTGTCTGTTCTTTGTTTTAGAATCACAAAAATTAGGTTATAATTGTTAATAATATAATTCGATTTAATTTATATAGATTGTAATAATAGTTAAACTACGCGAACATTAAAAAACAAATAATAAATTAGTATATTTATATTATATATATTATATATGTAAAATATAGTTATAATATATATATATATATATAATTTTGTATATATGTCTCAAATGGGATGTCAGGAATTTTCGTTCCCGTCCTGTCCCGTCCCGTTCTCATTTGGGAAATGAAAAGATGTTCCATATGGGAATATATATTTTAATGGGACTAAAATTTGGAACGGAACGGGACCATACGGAACGGAACGGGAATTGTGCTCACCCATAATCTTAACTATTATTTAAGAAGTCCTTTAATAAAACATATGAAATATCTAAACTAAATGTTATTTACTATTAAATAATATTAAATTTAATGGATAGTAATTATGTAACTATAGATTTAGGATATTATAGTTAAATTATGTATTATAATCATTTTAATATTAAAAAATTTCAGTATTATAATCATTTCAATAAATAAAAAAATCTCAGTATATAAATTTACAAAAATTTTTTTTAATATATATATATATATACGAAAAATCTAGATTTTAATAAATTTTATGTTGTTATACTAAATAAGTAAAAATAGTAACTAAAGTTAATAATCAAAATTAATAATATGGTTCATAAATAATTTGCCATGGTTAAAATAATAATCAAAATTTACAAGAAAAAATAAATATATTAAATAATATAGCAAAATCAAAATTTAAAATATTTTATAAACTATTAAATAAAGTGATATAATATATACAAAAAAATTAAAATAAAATTTATATATCATGTGAAGTGAGTATGAATTATTACTATTAAAAGTACTGTAGATAATAAAATGTACATTATATTAAACTAAAAAATAGAGTGATATACTATATTAATATGAATTTAAAATAACATCTATGTGAAGTGAATATGAGTTATTACTTTCAGAGTACTCTTTTAAAAGAAATGTACACTAATATATATATATATATATATATAGATATTGCATAAATTAGCTTTCAAAACTTATATAAGATACATAAAATATATCATTAATAATAATTAAATTTAGTGAAAATATATCTATATCAAATATATTGAAATATTTAGAAAATTTAAAGCACGGCGAGTATGGTTAATACATTTTAAACCATAATTTTCGCGTAAACTAAAATTTTACGCATACATACACTAATAATACAAGGATTAATGTTTTTGGAATCATTGTTCTTTATAGGTCGAAAATAAAAACATTTTAATATACATGTCTCATGACGGGTTAAATAGAATTTTATTATATATCTAAACTACATAAATATATTAATGGGTATAATAAAATTCATATACAATATATATTAGCTATACATAATCATTAAAAATTATAATACATTATGAAAATTTAAGTTTTCTACTTCTAAAACCATGATATAGAAAAATGTTATGCATAGTGGATCACATTTAGTGGTTTTAAAATCATTCTTCTTCGTAGATTTAACATCAAAATATTATATTATATATGTATCTAACCAGGTTAAATATGTTTATAAAATATAAATAAATTACATAATATATACTATCAGTTTTAATAAAATTTTATTAAATATATATCAAATATACAAAATCATTTAGAACAATTTATTGCTTGGTGGGTTAGGATAATCAATTTTTTTCACAAAAGAACGCCTTCTTTATTTATCGGTTATGTGAATACATCTAGTGAATCGACACACCAATAAGGTAAAGAAGTGCCAACAAAAGTAAAAACAACATTTCCCTCGCGAGATCGCCTAGCAAGTAGATCAGCTCTAAGATTAGACGATCGGTGTTGGTAGATCAGGTTGAAAGCTCCATAGGATAATCAATTTTAAAACCATGGATTTTTCATATAATAACATATTATGCGGAGAACATATTTATTAATGATCTTAAAATCATTATTTTCACGGATTAGACAACAAAATACTTTAATATATTGCACGAAAAACTAAATAAACTTTCAAAATATATATATATATATATATAATACATAAAATATACCATCAATTATAATAATATTTATTATACAAAAATTTAAAGATTAAAAATATAGTCTATGAATTAATATTAGAATCGATGTATAATAAGGTATAGTTTTATAAGAATAAGAAAACAGATTTTGATGATAATAATTTTCTATTCATATTATAAGAATTTAATTTTTGATATTAACTATTTTTGCATTTATAATTGTTATAACACAACCATCAAAGATTACTTAAAAATTGTTTAAAATTTTACAATATATATATATATATATATATATATATACATATTAATAATAAATAAAAAAACCGGGGCTTCTAGCTCTGGTGGTAAATGGCTCACTGTATGAGTTCCGCCACCTGAGTTTGAATCACGGCTACCGTCAATTAACATGGGGTGAATTTCGGCGGCCCTCCTGGATATCTTTGGCGACTGCAGACGCTTTGGGCCTAGTCGGAAACTTTCGGGCTCCGGATACCGTGATCATAAAAAATAATAAAAAATAAATAAATGTCAATCTCTTCTTTCATGGTATCAGAGCCATGAAGCTCTATACTTTTCCATCTTTAAACATTGCAAATTGTGTTACCATCAAACTCACAGAGAAGAACTACAAGTGCAAATGGTTGCACAAAACTAATAATTAGTGGAATAGTATAGAAAAAGATAGAGAAATAAAATTTAGAGGAATTGTGGCAGTTATGTTCCTCTACTAATTTGGGGAGAAATTTTTTTGTGTGGAATTGAGCATTTTACACATAGTTTCACTACATTTAGAGGAAATCATGTTTCTTTAAAAAATAACAAATGATTAAATTCTAGAGGAATATCATGGAACACAAGTTTTCCTCTTATTTTGTTCCTCTAAAATGCAAACCATTTAGACCCTACATGTTATGGCAATCTCAGTTTGAGACATTCCTCTCGGGTCAAGGTCTTTTAGGGTTCATAAATGGAGCTCTTCCAAAGCCTGTACAGACCATCATTGTGCCAATCATTGATGGTGTGAACACTGAAGCTATAAATCCAGACTATGCACCATGGATGAGAGCAGATCAGATAGTAAAGTCATGGATCCTAGGCTCATTATCTGAAGATATTTTAGGGGAAGTTGTAAACTCTGTCATTTCTCAAGATGTCTGGCAAGCACTTGCTCATCATTTTAACCGTGGCTCCTCTTCAAGATTGTTCGAACTCCAAAGAAAACTTCAGACTACATTCAAAGGGGAAAAAATCTATGACTGAGTATCTAAAAGAGGTTAAGAATATTTGTGAGCAGCTAGCTTCCATTGGAAGTCCTGTCATAGAGAAGATGAAGATATTTGATGTCCTTCATGGTCTAGGCAAGGAGTATGAACTAATAAAAGCAAGTATTGAAGGGTATATGGATATTCTTCCAAGTCCAACTCTTGAAACCATCACTTATAGACTCAAAAGTTTTGATGACCGTATGCAAGGCTATGCAACATATTTATATGTTTCACCACATATAACCTTCAATGTTGTAAGAACTAATAAAAAATCTCACTACTACAACAACAGAAGAAGAAATGGAGGATACAACAAATCCAACAACAGCGGCAGAGGCTCATTCTCAACCAAAGGTAGAGGATTCCAGCATCAAATCTCATATTCCTCAAGTAGTTCAAGCTTCTTTGGTGATGACAATAGATTTATGTGCCAGATCTGTGGAAAGCATGTCATCAAGCTCTAAAGTGTTGGCATAGATTCAACAATAGTTACCAGGCAGAAGATCTTGCAAATTCCTTAACTGTTATGCGTATCACTGATGTTACTAAAAGTACTGGACATGAATGGTTTCCTAATTCTGGTGCAACAACACATGTTACAAACTCTCCTCATAATTTGAACCAGTCTCAAGTCTACATAGGAACAAATGCTGTGATGATAGGAGATGGAAACTTTATACCAATAACTCACACATGTTCTGCCAATTTTTCTTCTACCTCGGGTAATCTACCATTAAAATTTGTTTTAGTTTGTCATGCCATAACTAAATCTCTATTGTCTGTTTCAAAACTTACTCAAGATTATCCTTGCTCTGTGCAATTTGACTGTGATGATGTGCATATTAATGATAAGGAAACAATTCATTATGGGAAGCAAGCATGATGAACTTTATCTGTTGGAGAACAACAAATATCATGTGCTCTATTCATCTATGCAGCAATCCACCAGTGATGAAGTATGGCATAGACGTTTAGGACACCCAAACATTCAAGTTCTTAAACAGTTAGCTGCAAACAAGTCCATTGTCATCAACAAAATCACCACGAAGATATACACTGCATGTCAACTAGGAAAAAGTCTAAAATTACCTTTTTCTGCATCTATCTTTATTGCTTCTAGACCTCTAGAGAAGATTCATTGTGATCTCCGGGGTCCTTCACCAATAAACTCAAACCAAGGCTTTAGATTTTATGTAGTTTTCATTGACAGCTACTCGAGGTTTTGTTTGTATTATCCTCTTAAGTTGAAATCATATTTCAGTCATATTTTCTTTCAGTTTCAAGCATTAGTTGAGAATCAATTTTAGACAAAGATTAATATTTTTCAGTGTGATGGTGGTGGAGAATTTATGAATCACAAGTTCACACAACATCTTCAAAGTTGTGGTATACAACTACATATTTCATGTCCCTACACACCTGAGCAAAATGGCTTTGCTGAAAGGAAACATAAGCATATAGTTGAATTGGGTTTATCTATGATGTTTCATAGTAGAATACCACAAAAACATTGGACAAAAGCTTTTTACACTGCCAATTTCCTCATCAGTTTGTTGTCCTCTGCAGATAAAATCAGCCCATATGAAAGTCTTCATGGAACTGCTCCAAATTATACAACACTAAGAGCCTTTGGATATGCTTGCTTTCCCATGTTAAAAGACTACAAAGCAAACAAGTTGGATCCAAAGAGCATGAAATGTGAATTTTTGGGTTACAATGCAAATTATAAAGCTTACAGATGTCTGTTACCATCTACAGGCAGAGTGTTCATAAGTCGGCATGTGATTTTGATGAAAACAATTTTCCTTTTGAAGATACATATGCTCATTTTCTCCATACACCAAAAACATCCTTAAGTTCAGCTTGGTATAAAAGCTATCCTCAGTACAAATAGTCACATAGTGCACCCTCAATTGATAATGCAACAGATTCAAAACAAGATGATATATCAGTTGTTAATCGAACTTGATGATATCAGTAAACCAGCCTTTACACACTACATCACACACTTCAGTACCTGATACACAAGTAATACTTCAACCAAAGACGCAACCAACAAATCAAGATGTTGTAGACTCACAAATAAATCAAGAAGAAAACAACATTGATTTGTTTACTATGGATGAGTTAGAGAGTTCTGGGTGTACGACAAGCTTTGATCCTGATCTATAGGCAACAACTCTATTGGCTCATCTAGTAGGACATACACTTCAGTGGAAGGTTCAATTGCTACTTTAAATCAGACAGATACTCAACCTATTCAACTTATTCAAGACAACAGTCATCCTATGACCACTAGATCAAAGGCTGGGATATCAAAACAAAATCCAAGATATGTTTTACTCACTCAAAAAGTCACTTATCCAGAACCCAAAATTGTGACAGTCGCTTTATAAGATGAAGGATGGTTCAATGCAATGAAAGAAGAATTAGAAAATTATGCATAATCAAATACTTGGTCTCTAGTTTCATTTGAGTCTGGTATGAATGTATTATGCAGTAAATGGGTGTTCCGCACAAAATTAAATGCAAATGGTTCACTTGACAAGTTAAAAGCTAGACTTGTGGTAAAAGGGTTCAACTAAGAAGAAGCATAAACTATTTGGAAACATATAGTCCAATGGACAACAACAATAATAATTGTCCTGCACATTGCAACAATAATGGAATGAGAACTTAAACAAATGGATGTAAAGAACGCATTATTACATGGTGAATTAACAGAAGAAGTATATATGGTTCAACATGTTGGTTTTGTTAACAAGGCTCAGCCACATCATGTGTGCAAATTTCACAAATCACTCTATGGTTTAAAGCAGTCTCCACGAGCTTGGTTTAACAAATTTAGTAGCTATTTGTTGGAATTTGGGTTTGTATGCAGTATGAGAGATGATCCTCTGTTCATACACAATCAAGGATGTTATATTCCTTCTACTATATGTAGATGATATAATTATAACCGGAAACAACTCTACAAAGTTTACTTGGAGAGATGAATTTACAATTTAAGATGACAGATCTTGGCCAATTACATTATTTTCTTGGAATTCAAGTTCACTTTCATTCCAAGGGATTGTTTTTGTCTCACCAAAGTATGCAAAAGATCATCTTGCAGTTGCTGGAATGTCTGATTGTTCACCAGCCCCAACACATCTTTCACTTCAGCCTGATAGAGTTCAACAACAACAACATATGTTTCAAAACCCTACATATTTTAGGATTCTTGCAGGTAAGCTTCAATACCTCACTCTTACCAGGCATAATATCCAACATTCAGTGTATTATATTTACCAGAAGATGCATAAACCCAGTATGTCTGATTTCCTGCTACTGAAACGGATACTAAGATACATTAAAGGGACAAGTACCATGAGTATTTCTTTTACAAAAGACACATATTCTACTATTAGGGCTTACAGTGACAATGATTAGGATGGATGCAAGGTAACAAGAAAATCAACAGGTGTCTATTGCACGTTCTTAGGTTCAAATCTCATATCATGGTCTTCCAGGAAACAACCAACAATTGCCAGAAGTTCCTGTGAAGCAGAATACATGGCACTTTCAGAAACAACAATTAAAGTAACTTTGTTGTGTGCCTTATTGAAATAGATTGGTATTCCGCTACACAAAACTCCTGAAGTATTATGTGAAAATCTATCAGCTGTATATTTCACTGCAAATCCAGCTTTTCATTCAAGAACAAAGCACTTTGAATTGGATCATCATTACATGAGAGAGAGTAGCACTTGGAGCTATTGTAGTTACTCATGTCCCTGCATATCACCAACTAGCAGACATCTATACAAAGTCTTTATCTCACCGTGCTTTCTCTAAGCTAAGGTTCAAACTTGGTGTACACAAACCACCTACACCAAGTTTGAGGGAGGCTGTTAATGACAAAGCTGAAACAGAAACAAGACTAAGCTCAAAGATTCTTGATCAATCAGAAGGACTCAGCTACCACAACACTCAAAGTCAAAATGTTATCAAGCCCAATGAGAAAGCCCACATGCCAATAAATCAAGCCCACACGGCAACTCAAGCTGCCAAAAATCAGAATGTTATGTCTCAAGAAGACAAAAACTCTCAAAAGCAAAATCAGAATTTTGTAGACTCTGCAAAAGCATAATTTTTTTAACAACCAAGAACAAATTTTCAATATTGGGATTGTTGAATCCACAAACAGAGTGACATATGACATTAGGGTTTAGGTGTGTGCAATGTAACTGATTAATTGAGTGAAATAAGAACAAAAATTGTCTTTAAGATTTTCAATCTGTTCTTTCAGCATGCACCAAGATTGGAATGTCTCCACCTCTTTTATCTTGCGAGATATATGTATAAGGGTGTAAATATAATTAGCTATTACCTAATGACTCAGGTAACTTTATATAGTCTCTGTTAATGAATTGTTAAGCTTCTAATCCTTATAATAAATGCGCACACCGAGGTAGGTCAAATTAGTTAAAATAGTAGTATGCAGTGTTTTAGCTAATTAGCGTTACCAGAGGATCTCTTTTGCAAATTCTAAAATTGTCCTCAGTACACAAGTGACATCCATTGTTATCGACTCGAAGCTCAACAATGGATTCTGACGAATAGAGTGAAACCGTTCACTATGTTTTCCACTCTGAAATTTCAGTCTCCCAAACCTACAATCCTGAGGAATCCGATTTTCAAACACGGATTCGTCGATTCAAATCTTTCATTTCGTCACCGGTACACTCTCCGATTAGCTTCAACGACTTTGCGATTCGCGGAAGGTTCGAACTCAATCGCGTATACTTCTTCCTCTCAGTCCTCTGCACTGTACACAGATCCGCAAGAATCTTCCGATCCATCTGTCTCTTCTCGTCTTACGTCGTCCGTGGGACAGCCGCCTCTCCAGCGCTTTCAATTGAAACTCACGCAGAAACACTTCCTCTTACTCAATGTCGTCGCTTGTGTAGTAAGTCTCTTTGTTTATCTTCGAAATTCTCACTTAATTTCGCTCTCAGATTTAGGTCAAACCATTTTTAGCGTATTTTGAATTCAGTTTTAGCTCGTTCTTCGGGGTTTAATCATTAAAATCTCAACCATCTAATTGTGATGTTTATCGATTTCTAATTGCTCAATGGAGATCTGAAATTGTAACAATCACCATCATTGGTTCCGTTGCAGACAGCAATTTCAGCATTATGGCTATTCTTAGCTGCAATTCCTACACTTCTGGTTAGTTCTTTAACATTATCTTTCACTAATTGGTGGATTCTTAGGGTTAAGTTCAATTTGTTTGATCTGACATGTTGCAAAAAAAGGCTTTCAAGAAAGCAGCTGAGTCTCTTGAGAAGCTTTTGGATGTAACCAGAGAAGAGCTACCAGATACAATGGCTGCTATTCGCTTATCCGGAATGGAGATTAGTGACTTAACAATGGAGCTTAGTGATTTAGGGTTAGTTTACTCACATCCCACCATGATTACCAATTCTTCATCTTTGTAGTTCATCAGTATTGTGTTCACTTTCGTAGCCAAGGCATCACTCAAGGTGTTAAAAGCTCAACACGGGCTATTCGAGTAGCTGAAGATAGACTAAGACGGTTAACAAACACGCATCCAGGTTTAACCATCACTTTTCGAACTCTTGATTCAGGAATGGAGTTCAAAGTTAACTCCATTTTTACCTCATCAATAGTTTCGATGCAGGAGGTGAGTCATCAAACCAAGACAGAGAAAATAGAACCAAAGGTGGCTAAAACAGCGAGGAGCTTAAAGGAAGGGATTGTAAAAGGACGTTCTTTATGGCAAATGTTCTTCACAATCACTAGATTCTCCAAAATGGCTACAAGTTATCTTGCAAAGCGATCTAAGCAGTAGAAGGTGAACAAATCACCTTACTTATCTTACATTTTTTTCGAATTAAGGTCTAGTTGAGTCTTACTAGCTTGAGAGTCATAGTTTAAATGATATGAAACTATGATATTATGATTACATAAAGACAAAGTTAAAAGACTCTATCTACATGTCGTAGATGTTAACTCCACCTCGTTTCCCGGAGCTAACCGGTGGTTTCCCTCTCCTTTTAGTCGCTATGTTGAGACTTCTTGTTGAAGTTTCAACAGATAAAGCTTCTTCTTCCTCCTGCTACAAAAAACCAGTAGATAGCTTATTAAGCAGAAAAAAAGTAAATATTCATAAAAGGTAACAAAATGATCAGTTTCATTAGTTTTGACCATGTCTGAAGAAGAAGATGAGTGTTTGAGATTCAAACACCCGAGGAAAGCCATCACTATTTGAGTGATGAGCTTGCAACAATGTCTTTTGTTATCATTCTCTTGCTGCATATTCTCTCTTATCTTCTAAGTTCTAACTTTCTCTCTGTGTAGCTTTCTAATTAAAAAGCAAATTCTACCAAAAGATCAATCATTCTGTTTATAAAGCAGTAAATTAGATCCATCTTCTTCTTTTTTCAGTGGGTCTCTTACTCTCTTATCTATTATAGTGGCCATCTCTGTCCTTGTAGAAGCTGTTCGAATAAAACCATAAAATTGATAGGTTCGGTTCAATGAGCATACTAATATCCGGTTAGATAAGTTTGTAAAATCCTTAGAAACAATAAATTGTATATGTACATTAAAAATTTACTAAAAATACAATAAAATTTGGAATTGACGAAATTCTTGATAATTAAAAATTAAACTTGGTTTAATTGGTTGTCGGTTCCTAGTTTTTTGTCGGTTTGATTACATTTTAATTTTATTATTGATCCAATTTTGACACTCTTCCGATTCAAAGTTGAATATGATAAAACCCCCGGCCTGATCCAGTTTTCAAAACACTTTCAAATATTAAAAAGTAATACCAAATTCATAGGCTCTAGATATAGAGCATTGGTATGAAACAACTGATGACATACATCAAAACGAAAATCAAGCTCCATAAAGATTTCTGGTTCCGAGTAGGCAAAAACTGATGACCATAATGCACGTTCAGTTAAAAACTCGAATATGGCTAAAGCGAGAATAAAAGATATGAGTGTGAATCAAAACGGTAATTAAAAAGCGGTTTAAAACTTATAATAATAAAACGTCAG
>OVBE01007421.1:0-18504 GCA_900406425.1 Iberis pinnata
GGTGATGGTAAATGAGGATGATCAGAGAAATCTTGAGGCAGTGGTTGAGGAGCTGCCGCCGCTAGTGGCTGATGTTGGTGGTGGTGGTGGTAGGTTAGCTATGTTGAAAGCAAAGTTAGGGTTACTTGCAGGTAAGAATTTAGTAGTTTGCACATTCCGGAGATGGTCTCAAAGTGGAACTACTACAAGTTCTGGTTGATCACATCTTTTAAAAGAAAATTCCTACTTCTGTATTGTTTCTTGTTCCTTAGAAACCTCTAAGATTTACACTTCTTTTCAGTAAATTTTTAGCATATAAGACAAATTAAACCATTATCTTTAATCTGATTTTCTTCACCTAAGTAAACTAATTTAACTATCTAATATTTATCTAATTGGATTGGAATCGATCATTAGTTACTCGATATGTATTCAGAACTTTTTTTATTTTGCGTCGGGAAATATGATATGGAAATTTATGAAGTCATAAATCTCACCTGTTTTCGAAACGAAGAACTCATGTGTTATATTATATGACGTTATTCGAAAAAAAAAAAATATATATATATATATTATATGACGTAATTTGTATCCATGACAATAATTTTCTTTCAAATTACTTGCAAATTGTAACGTTTTTAATTTTCTTTTGGTGATTGATTGTTGCTACCTCACAACGACTTAACCGTTGATGGAATCGCTTGGAGAAAGGCAAGAAAGTTATTTTGTATATGTCGTATTATTTAGTCAAATTAGTTAACTTTTTTTATCGTAATTTTAAGTTACAGAAAATTTATTATTCCTTAAATATATAACTAAATTCAATAAAAAATATATTAGTTATATGGAAAGATCACCCGAACCAAAAATCCAAAATATCATATTAAATTATGAATAATTTGAATAATACGATCACAAAACCGAAATAACCAAATGGAAAGTAATGTTGGGTACTAAAAAAACATAACCCAATATGAATTCGAATTAATCTAAACTGATTTGTTTTTATCAAACTAAATACTTCATTACCATAGAGTTTACTTTCCATTAAATGAGCACAAGATTACAAATAACAAAGTAAAACCTACTAACACAAATGTTGTAGGAACGTTAAGGAAAATAGATAGGATTGAGAGAACAAAGAGAATCATCAAGATAGAATCATCGGTATTCATCGATTGTGATTGACGAGAATAGGAAAAAGATGTTGTTTTCCAACAATCGGAGAGGCATGACTTTCCATAGATTCCAATAACACCGCTGAAACTTTGGAAAGGGAGATGCCAAAACACGATTGAGATGAGCAAGTCATCCTGCATCTATAAAAAAGTAGAAACCATCGCTAATACATGAATGGGACGAAGCCCTTAGCGTTAAAATGAACTAGAACCATGTTAGTTGAAACCTCAATACAAGGTAAATTCAAGAAACAAAAGAAGTAACCCGACCACACGATTCCAAAGAGGAACCAAAGATTACATATAGCAGTTAAAAGGCCGCATAACAACGGTAATAAAATTCAACACCGTGTCCAAACCTATCTTAAGACGCAACCAATAAGACCCATAAGTTAAACTAGACTACATATAGCAGTCATATTTTTAGTAACATAATCACCAATCCAATTAAATCTTTCACAATCACACCTCTTGGGAAATAGATTTAGTCTTATGCTATTCAATTCAGGCTCAACCGTATTTAGAAGAATCAAAACATGAAACCGCAAGTTTCGATCAAATAAAATCGATTAGACCTAGAGACTAGCATAGAATACATAAAAGATTTGAGCATGGACCTTTACAGGAGAAGTAGGTGAGTTAACAATGGAGAGACAAGTAGGAGTAGGTGAGGCTTGCAGCAGAGAGGGAAATCTGGGGTAGTGAGCAGCCGAAGATGAAACATAATCCGAAAGGAGAGCTTCAGCAAGGCAACATCAAAGAAACGATTGTAAATATGAAGGAAAAACAGATCTCTCGAGACACCAACCAACTCCGACAGGAAGGCCATCACCAACCAACGACGGGCTTGCAGGGAACAAAATGGTTCCCTTCAGACTAGATACTCGCCTGAAGTGCGTGAGCAGACCAGATATGCCAACATAGATGAAGATCTTGAGGAACAAGGGATCTGGTGCACCATGACAAGGCTTGAAATATGAAATAGCCGAAGATGCGGTCAAGGGAGGAGTTGTGTCGCCATACCCGATGAGCTTCTCCTTGCGGTGGTGAATCAACTCCGGTGGTTTTAAATCAATATTAGAGCACTCTGCGGACTAAACCATGATGAACGGAGCAGGGGGAGAGAGGCTAAAGGTCACATTCGTACCTATAGACGAAGCCGATATGATGGCAATGATAAAACCACTAGAAGAAACGAAAAACAAAGAAGCTAGTCCATAGACATGTAAACGAATAGGAAAAAAATGACGCCAGTGACTTCTATCGCCGCCGACATCAGAAAACATGTCTTGAATGTGTGCCTCAGTAAATGTGTTAGAGAGAGGCGACTAGGGCAAACGTGGGTTTATTTTTAATTTTTATCAATAATTTTTTGTCTTATCTAAATTGATATGAATCAAAATATATCTAGCTTCTATTCGGATTCTATCAAAGTTAGTTATAAAAATTCAATATCAGAGTAACTCAAACTAGAATTCGAATGTCAACTTTTGCAGTGGGCCATTATGGGAGTATAAACTTACTCGGGTTGGATTTTCGGAGTATCACATGACTCACCTAGTTATTGGGCTCATTTCGAAGAGCTGAGCTCATTCCAGAGACCTGAGCTTATTTTGGAGAGCTGAGCTCATTAACTAGGAGAGCTGAGCTCATTCCAGAGAGCTGAGCACATTTCGGAGAGCTGAGCTCATTTCGGAGAGCTAAACTCATTATAGAGAGATGAACTCATTACGGAGAGCCGAACTCATCTCGGAGAGCTGAGCTCATCTCAGAGAACTGAGCTCATCTCGGAGAGTTGAGTTCATCCTGGAGAGCTTATTTTTTTTAGGAGAGCCGTGCCCATCAAACGTGAGTAGAAGAAGTTCAACGCTCTCCAGGTTGACCGTCATATATCATGTCGAAGTAATGACATAATTTGTTGTTACAAGAGCAATTCAAAAGAGAATCTCAGCAACAAATACTATTAAAGAGAGTCCATTAATGTGGTGTAATGTATAAATATGGAGATGAGAGCTCATAGAGAGGGGGTTCCAAAAATTCATTCTAAAATCATTTGTAAAAAACTATATGAAGTGAACTTTGTAACAGAGAACATTTATCAATAAAATTCATATCTCGCAAACACATTACACTTTTTCATATTTTTGGTGTGAGAGATTATGCTCTCATATTTTAGCGCCGTTTGTGGAAAGAGAAGACAAACATCCCGACGAATATTTCGAAGAATGCCCACTCTACCCAATTTAAGAAATGGAAACACCAACATATGCTCAATTTGAGAACCAGAAAGCTCCGGTTGTGAACCCGAATGCTTTGGTCGTGAACCAGGATGCTCCAGCCGTGAACCAGGATACCCTAGCCAAGCTGAAGAAGATGCTGGCTATGCTGGTGGAATCCACCGAGAAGCAGAAAGAATGAAGCGACGTGCTCATAGCTCGCTTGAACAGTCACAAGGAGCTTGTGATGACACTACATTTACAAGCGTCCAGTCGGATCTGGAGGTGCGCCTTGGAGCTCTGACGAACCCGATGAGGAGAATAAAGCTGATTGTCTTGATCCCGGAGAACGTAGGAGGTAGTGGTATCCAAGCCAAAGGCTTTCTAGATGCGAGTCCGAGAGTTGAGGACATGCTGGTTGCTCAGCAGAGATCCGAGGGCACACTGGGTGCGAATAAGAGAGTTGAGGATATTCTGTTTTCTCAGCAGAGAACCAAGAGCACTCCAGGTGACGATTGAAGAGTTGAGGACGTTCTATTTCTCTAGCAAAGAGCCGAGAACACTCTGGGTGAAGATCAGAGAGCTGAGGACATTCTTTTTTTCCAGTAGAGTGCCGAGAGCACTCTGGGTGCGAATCAGAGAGTTGAGGACATGCTGTTTCCCCAGCAGAGGGCCGAGAACAGTTTAGGTGCAGATCAGAGAGCTGAAGACATTCTGTTTCCCCAGAGGAGAACCGAGAGCACTCTGGGTGCGAATCGGAGAGCTAAGGACATTCTATTTCCCTAGCAGAGAACCTAGAACACTCTGGATGTAGATGATAAGCGAGACTTTACCAATCCTCTTACTAATCGTTTTTAGAATAGAAGGGTTTAATCGAATCCACGAGGACTAAAGTTGCAACACTAAAGATATGAGAACTAAACTAATCTAGAGTCAATTATGTTTTTATATGTATTTAATCTAAGAAACAAAATGCAAAGAAATAAGAAACAAAAAATAAAATAAGATAAAAACATTGGATCATGGATCTTACTATCAAGAGATATGATTAAAAATAAACCAACAATGAAACAATCAATCAATGTTAATCCATGGCCTATAATTCCCTTAATTAGACTAATCCACTCTCGTGATAATAATCTCTCTCTTAATCATGTAACTAAAAACAATCTTTTGGATGATTACACAATAAGAGGCAATAAGATCTAATTCATCATAAACCACCAAACTAGCTAAAAACAATCTCTTGGATAGCGTCATTTAGAAAACAATAATTGGTTCAAGAATTTTATCGAACACCTTTCGGGCATAATTCACCTAGAATCTAAATTTGATTGATCAAGTCAAACCTAGCATTAAGCACAAGTATTGTTTGAAGATTTAAACATTAACAACCATAAATCATCATCAATCAATCTCAATACAAATCCCATCTAGCCTAGATCCAATAACCAAAACTAATCCCTAACATGCAAGAACATAAAAAAGAAAGAAAATGCACATATAAATGTAGATGAAATACAAGTTCCTCCAAGATCAAAGAGAAACCTCCAAAGGAGATCTCTTTGATCTTGGAGAACAAACAATAAGAAACTTAAGAGAAACAAGAGAAAAAGTGGCTAAACAAAAGGTGAATCAAAGGTAGAAATGAAAGTTGAATCCAAAGTCGAATAAAAGTTGTTTACAAAATTAGGTCTAAAACATATTTATAGTCTCCTAAAAATAGTATTGAATTAACCCAAAACAATTGAGTTAACCCAAAACAATTGGGTTAACCCAAATCAATTAGGTTAACCCAAAATAATTGGGTTTAAACTCAAAATGGAAGTCAAAATGTTGATTTTTTTTTTCTGGGATCGGTTTGGAAAAATTGATCCACCAAACCGATCCTAGTTCTTGGTTTTTGCAAATTTTTCTTGGTCCAAACCGATCCAAGCTTTATGTTCTGATGCTGCTGGACACACTTTCAGTTCGGGGTCCATAACTCTCTCATATTTGAAGCTATGGACTCATGCAATATTTTTCTGGAAATCTGACTCAAAGGGCTATAACTTTTATGAAAGAGTCTTCTCCTAATTCGGAATGAAAGTCGGTGTAAACGATGCATCTTTGAGGTGGACGGTTCAAAGTTTTGAATCTAGCGGATCATAACTTTCCCCCTTCGTATCTTTCAATTCCTTGGAGCGTTTAAGGTGATTTTGACTTTTTGAAAAGCTTGAATGAATGGCTACAATATTATTCATATTGCATGATGAAATTTTCATTGTGAATTCCCGAATTGCTTGATATTCAAGGCTTGTTGTTTTTATCCATACTAAATTCCATTTTTGGCTTTTTTGTATTCAAATGATCTCTCTTTTGAATTGATTTACCCTCAACACAAGAAACATGAAATGATATTCAAATTCAACCAATATATGTCTAAATGCAAGCAAATCTACCTAAAATGAATGCAAAATATGAGTTAATACGCATCAAATACACATTACAACAACTCCCCAAACTTATCATTTGCTTGTCTTCAAGCAGACCACAAAGGAAAGTGAGAGAGAGAAGTTTGAAAGGGGAAACCTCAAAACCAAAAGATTAAGCCAAATTCTAGTGAAGTAACATCTAAAACATGATACATCATCAATCCCAAACTAGTATCACTACTCATCAAATCGTTCATGCATTTTCGCTATCCGTTTTATTACTAAAGGAAAGTGATCCACTTGTCTAGTCCAAGTTATCTTTATACATTCAATTTTTTCATAGGTGGAGCATGCTCGTTGATAAACATGGATTTGCTAACTCTATGTCTATGCAAATGCTCAAGTCTACTTATGTCGATGTAACACTTAAGATTCAATCCATTTCAGGTAATTTCAAACACACTAAACCTATTAGAATTATGTCTAGTCTAAGCTAATAAGATTTGGATGGTTTTGAAACACTTAATCATGCATAATTCCAAAAAGTCAATAAAAAGTCTTCCAAAAGTCAACATCAATTAACAAAAGTCAACAGAAAATTAAACTTGCAATTAACAATAAAAGGCTAAGCAAATGGTTTAGGTTATTGATTCGGGTAATCAAATGATATCATGTGATGTTCGATACCAACTATTAAGATAATCTTTGGTCTAAGATTCCATAAACAAACTAATCCATTTTCATGGCACTAATCCTTTCCCTAATCATGTAATTAAGACAATCTCTTGGATAATCACATAATAATGAAACATTAAGATCTAATCTATGCTAAACCACTAAACTAACTAACACAAATCTCTTGGTTAGACCTCATTTAGCATGTAGTGATTGGTTCTGGCATGTACCTTTCGAGCACTATTCATCCTGTGATCTAGATTCAATTGATCAAGTCAAATCTAGTACTAAGATCATCTACTACATGAAGATTCAAGAGTTCCAAATCCTAAACATCACATTCCATCATCTAGTCACCCTAATCTACCTAACCATTTTCTTAAAGGGGACTACTCACTAATCATTGAGAAAACACAAAATCCAAGACTAGAAATGTGTTGATGTATCATGATTAGAAGTATATTTAAGAAGAAGAAAATCAATTAAAAGCAATAAATCAAACTCAAATAAGCATAATATCAAAAGGTTTACGAAGTTGTTCTTAGAAAAATAAAGCTTGGTGTCTCCAAAATTAGGTTTAGAGTTTATATAGTAATCTAAAATAGGCATTGGGCTAACCCAAAAACAGTTGGGTCAACCCAATTCAAAATGGGTTTAAATCTTAAAGAGAAAGTCAAAGGTTGAATTTTCAGACCAATATCGGTTTGGCCAAACCGATATGCCAAACCGGTACAAAATTTTGTCGCATGTACCGGTTTATCCAAACCGGTACACCATCTCGATATTTGCGTCTAGAAATTGAGATTATATCGTGCGGTTTGCACCAGATTGGTACATGAAACTGATACTCCTTTTTCTTCTGTTTTACCGGTTTGGTCAAATTGGTACATTAAACCGCTACTCCTCTTCAGAACATTTTCTTCACTTTTACCGGTTTATCTAAACTGGTACACTAAACCGGTACACCTCGTTTCCTCTTCTTCTTGAATCCTTTTTTCCATTTTGATTTGCGCTTTTGGTTTTTCCACTTCTAACACTTGAGCAAATGAAATGCAATGCAAATGCATGTTAAACTAACCTATATGCACACGAATCTACTTGAATAAATGCAAAACAAGAGTTAAAATGCACTAAAAACATAATATATCACTCGTATAGTTATCTTGTAGGTTTCAATTAGTAAGGTTGAAAGGGGATTCCAATGCATCAAGAGAAGGTTTTCACATAATCATTTGGTTATCTCTCAAAATGAGTGATTGAATTAGCAAAATCAAAACGAGACAATGAGAAATGGGGGATATAATCTTTCAACTTCTAGACTAATCATTCCCCAATTCCCAAGTTTTATTCTACCCATCTTCCGAAACTTCTAACTATCCTTTTTAATTTCAAAACTTCCCAAACAACTCTTTCTTTCTCATCTTTTTCACTTTAGGCTTTTACTTTTCTCCACTAGATTCTTTATCATTCCCCTTATACTATTTCAATATGCACTAGCTCTTTTGGTATATTTTTTCACTTAGGCTATTCTTTTCATTGTTGTATTTTTCTCTAGCCTTTCCTTTTTACGTACCGTATAGCTTTTCTTTCTTAAAACTTAGGGATGTTTTGCTTTTTACTTTCAAAACTAGTGGAGATTAGTCATTCTCACTACAGGAAATTGAGGCACTAATAGCAGTCCTCTATAGCATTTATGATATAAGTGTTGTAGAAAAGTTTTTAATAGCGTTTCTATTTTCGTAACCGCTGCGAAAAAATCCGCTTATTGAAAACTATACATTATATAGCACTTGAAATTGGAAAACGCTATGTGATCTTTAGTTTTTTCATCTTCTTTTTCTTCTCCCTCTCGCGATTTCATCTCCCTCTCTTCTCGTCCGTCTCAACTTCAACTTTTTATTTCTCTATCAGAATCTTATTTCTTCTTTTTTTGTCTCCCAATCGAAGATTAATCTTGTCTTATTTTACTTCCTATTTAGTAAAGGTTAGGTCAATTTCTCATCAATTTTTGGGTTCAATTTTAGTGTATCATTTCAATTTAGGGCTTAATTCTTAGGGTTTTCGTTCTATATAGTGTTATTGATTTCATGTTGCCTCATTTTTCTGATTATCTAATTCCTTCTTCTGATTGAACGATTGTAACATGAGCAAATCCTGGGTATGGCTTATGAGGTATGTAAATGTGCTTCAATTGATTTAGTTTTTCAGATTATCTCGATTCCTTTTTCGGATTCAATTGATTGGGTTAATTTAACTGTGAATTTACAGGGCAAGCTTTGAGTATGAGGTGTTAGAGATTTTGTAAACGAATCAGCAAAGAGGTTGGGTAATCCTCTATAGATGTTCTGTCCCTGTATCGACTATCGTAATTTGTGCCATCAAGACAGAAACACAGTTTTGGATCACTTGGTCATTAGAGGTATGGATCATAAATACAAGAGAAATGATGTTTGGAGTATTCATGAATAGACAAGGACTGAGAAGACAATCTTATAAAATGAAGGCAATGAAGCGTATATGTTGTTTAGAACTGCATTCTTTGACAATGAAGACAATCAAGAGTCCTCAACGAGAGAACAACCTAAAATTGTTGAAGAAGAATCTCAGTTTAAAAAGAAGTTAGATGACGCAGAAACTCCATTATATCCAAGCTGTTCAAATTACACCAAATTTTCAGCAATTATGGGACTGTACCAGATTAAGGTTAAGAGTGGGATTTCAGAGAGTTACTTTAATAAGATTTTGAGTATGGTTCATGATATGTTGCCTGAAGGCAATGTGCTTCCAAGGTCATCATCCGAGATTAAAAAATTCTTGAAGGTCTTTGGTTGTGGATATGTTGTTATTCACGCTTGTAAGAATGACTGTATTCTTTATCGGAAGTAGTATGCGGAGATGAGTAGCTGCCCTAGATGTGGTTCTTCAAGATGGGAACTTGACAAACATTCTTGAGAGACAAAGAATGAGATTCCAGCAAAAGTACTCAGGTACTTCCCTATCAAAGAATATTCAAGAGAATGTTTAGGTCAAAGGAAATGTTTGAGAATTTGCAATGGCATTTAACTAATGGTTCAGATGATGGAACAATGCGTCACCCAGTGAACTCATTGACTTGGGCAAAGGTCAATGCTAAATGACCACAATTCGTTATTGATCCAAGAAACCCACAACTTGGTCTTTCCACTGATGGTATGAATCCATTTTCTTTGCAAAAAACAAACCATAGCACATGACCAGTTTTACTAGTGAACTACAATATGCCTCCAACAACGTGTATGAAGTCAGAGAACATAATGTTATCTCTTTTGATTCCTAGTCCTACTGCACCAGGTAACAACATTGATGTTTATCTGGCTCATTTGATTAATGATCTGAATGATTTATGGAATGAAGGTGTCAAGGTATTTGATTCATTTTCTTAGGAGAATTTCACACTTAAAGCTATATTATTATGGAGTATCAGTGACTATCCATGATCGGGGACCTTAGCTGGTTGTAAAGTAAAAGGCAAACAAGCATGTATCGTATGTGGGAAAGATACTCCTTTTAGGTGGTTGAATTTTAGTTCAAATCATGTGTATATGGAAAATAGGAACGTCTCAGGCCTGGTCATCCGTATAGAAGTAGAAGAAAGTTGTTTGATAACACAATTAACTTAGGTACTGCTAATAGAATTGAAACTGGAGCTGAGATATATGAAGTCCTTAAGAATTTTGATAATGACTTTGGGAAACCTTTGGGGAAGAAAAGCAAAAGGAAAAGATCAGGTTTGACTGAAGAAGATTATGAAGAAGACAATGACCAATGGAGGTGGAAGAAAAGGTCTATTCTATTTGATTTACCATACTGGAAGGTTAGAAAACAATTTTATTTTACTTTTTATAATACTGCATTTCATTACTAATTATGCTACTGTATTATTTGACTTGTAATTTGACTTTTAATGACTTAGGATATGCCCGTGCGCCACAACATTAACGTAATGCATGTGGAGAAGAATGTGTATGATGCCATTCTCTCCATCTTGATGCAATCTGCTAAGTCAAAGATGGTTTGAAAGCAAGAAAAGATTTGGCAGATATAGGGATTAGAACAAAACTGTACATTGAGAAACGTGGAAGAAAATGTTCTTACCTCATGCTTCTTGTTGGTTGTCCAAGGATGAGAAGGTTATATTCTGCAAGAAGTTATATGAATTCAGAGGACCATATGGCTACTGTGCTAATATAGCCAACTGTGTCTCACTTAATCCTCCTCAAATTGGTGGTTTGAAGTCTCATGATCACCATGTTCTTCTACAGAACTTACTACTTGTTGCATTGAGAGGTTTGCTTAAAGAAGGACCAATGACTGCAGTTAGTAGATTATGCAACTTCTTAAGTAAACTATGTCAGCGTGTAGTTGACCCTGAGAACCTTATAACACTGGAATATGAGTTAGTTGAGACAATGTGCCAAATGTAAAGAAGCTTGAAGATAAAAAATTTGAGTTGCAGAATGTATTTCGTGGTTTGGAGGATGTAGTTCGTGGATTGAATGTAAGTTCACAATTTTTTGTTCATAAGTTTACAAGTTTTTTACCTTGGAGATTTTCTTTTTCTCTTAGAAGCGTGATGGTGTGAGTGATCAGAGCAAAAGAGGACCTAGGTGTCAAATTTTAGATTGGTGTGAACAAGATGATGATGTTGTCATTAGAGAAGGAGAATTATGCTCAAATGAACCAAGTTACAAGATTGGTCGCATTTTATTAGGTAATAATGCTTGAGCTTTTATTGTTACCTCTTTCATAAATAAAACAACATCTCTATGGAGGCCTTCTTCATTTGCTGTGAAACTTGGCCAAGCTATTGGACTGAAAATTGCATGACAGCTTGATAAGCTTATTATAGATGAATTGGAATCCTCATCTGATAACAAGACTGTTGTGCCTTTGTAAGCTTTTAAATCTTGATGTTTATTTTTGTTTAGGATTAATATTTTACTTATTTACATATCTCAATACGCTAGAAATGAAGAAGATGAGAAAATTCACATCTATGCTTGGAATAAGGAAAATGTCATTGTTGTTGAGAGTCGTCTTGTGTCAACTGATCCAGAAGAACTTGTAGATATCATACCTTTGGGTCCGAATGCTGCCAAAAATCTGATAGGCTCAAGTTTTAATCATAAATCTATATTGGAAAGAACATATCACTATAGTATAGTATCCAACAGAGACCAAACAATACGACTTTTAGTTCAATGGCGATTCTAGCTAAGATAGTAAATAAGAATTGTTTTAACTAATTTCTAAGCAATAAGAATAAACTAAAACGATTTTAAATCAATAAACTAAGACGTTAGGGAATTCCACGGGTATTCACGTTTGAAGCTCAGGTTAACATGCAAGATTTTACTTTGAAAATAGTTTTCAATTCAAAAGCAAGAAACTAGATTAATCTCCTCCCGAAGTATTAAACCCTATATTGAATTACTAAAGACAAGCTGAATTTAGATAATTAAATCATGCATTAAGTTCATATTCGATATGTACATAGACATTCAAGACAACACTCCCGCTAAACAAGAACATCTACTAATCTAGGTTATATCATATTTCTAAACCAAATCCCTTTGTATTTATCAAGCTAATGTCAATGAACTAGGTGATCAATCCAATTCAAGCATTAAGAACAAGTCTAAATTAAGAACTTAATAAATTCAATCCATTATGTTAAACCCTAACTGTCAAATCCTGGTTTTCCTGGGAAACACCTAAAACCTAACAAGGTGACTATTCAGACATAACTAAGCAATCAATAAACATAAAAGAAGAAAGCATATTCAAAAACCAAATCAAATTAATAAAAGTAAAAGAGTTATGAGTAGTTCACTAGTTAGGTTTTAAGGTTTTCTAGGAGAACCATGTTTGAATGTTAAGGTTTAACATAAAGGATTAAAATTGTTAGATTTTTAGTCTAGATTTTTTATTAATGCATGAATTAGATAGGCCATCTAGTTCATTGATATTAGATTAATAAATGCAAAGAGATTTGGTTTAGAGTTCTGACATAGTCTATATGAATAAGTGTTCTTGCTTGCGAGAGTATTGTCCTGAATGCTTATGAACAATTGAATTTGAACATTACTGCATGATTGAATTAGTTAGACACAACGAGAGTTTGTTTCTAATAATTCAAACATAGGGTTTAATACTCTGAGAAGAGATTATTCGATTTATGTCTTTCATTTTGAGAACTATTTTCAAAGTAAAATCATGCATGTTAACCTTGGCTTTTAAACCTGAATACCTGTGAAATTCCGTAATGCATGACGCTTTTATTTCATTGTTTACAACCGTTATTTTAATTACTGTTTTGATTCCATTACAAAAATCTTAATATTCCGTCTTAGCTTGATTTAAGATAAAACTGAACGTTGTACTGTCTGGTCTCTGTGGGATTCGACCCTATCTATACTACTGTGATCTGTTCTCTGCATTGTATTTTAGGATTTAAGTTCTATCTCTATCACCTACCCCACATGTTATAAACATGTGTTTTAATTTGTCACTGTTTTGTTACTATTTGCAACCGATTTGCTTATGAACCAACAATTGCAATTTTTTAGTTACAAGGATATTACTCGGTTTTAATGCCTTATAGTGGGTATTTATACTTGCTATTTGGCATTAAAACGAGTGTTTTCCTTGTAGTTTTCTAGGTGTTCGGGTCGTTCAGGAGCAAAAGAATGGATTTGAGAAGGTTTCAGCACCAGAATGGCCAAGTTTGAAGACAAAAGGATCGATCTAGCCATAGAGGGATCAATATGTGCATTGCCAGAGAAGGGATCGATCGATACATGCTTAGATCAATCGATCCATGCTTAGATCGATCGATCCCTCATACCTCAATTTTTACGAAAATCCTAATCGATCATTCTGCATTGAGATCGATATGAAATTTATAAAGATTGATCAATCCCTAGAGGAGATCGATCGATCTCTGCCTACGAAGAATTGAAGATTTGCCAAAATTACGAAGTTTCCCTCAAGCCTATCATGTTTTTCTTATTTGGTATTATTTTATCTTCTTTATTTTTAGAACTATAAAATCCTTAGGTTTATGTTTATTTTCTTTTTACGCACGCTTGATATTTCAGAGCTTTTACATAGAGACGAATCCAACATTGTATTTGGAAAAGATTTTAAACTCTGCTTTATTTTAATTTAATTTGGTTTTTGATTATGAAATCCTTAATTATGCTTGTTGAATTCTTAGTTGTGTCTGAGTAGTCGCCATGTTAGGTTTTAGGGGTTTCCCAGGGAAAACATGATTGATAGTTATGGTTTAACATAAAAGATTGAAATTGTTAGGTTCTTAATCTAGATTTGTTCTTAATGCATGAATTAGATTGACCACCTAGTTCATTGATATTATATTGGTAAATACAAAGGGATTTGGTTTAGAAATCTAAACTAGTCTAGATGAGTAGACGTTCTTGCTTAGCGGGAGTGTTGTCTTGAATGTCTATGAACATATCGAATCTGACCTTAATGCATGATTGAATTATTTGAATTCAGCATGAGCTTGTCTTTAGTAATTCGATATAGGGATTAATACTTCAGGAGGAGATTAATTGAGTTTATGCCTTTTGAGTTGATAACTATTTTCAAAATAAAATCTTACATGTTAACCTGAGCTTCAAACCTGAATACCTTTGAAATTTCCTAACGCCTGACGCTTTATTTAACTGATTTACAATCGTTTTTATTGCCTTAAATTGCAATCGTTAGAAAACAAACATTCTTTTTATTATTGTCTTAGCTAGAGTCGACATTGAACTGAAAGCCGCATTGTCTGGTCTCTGTGGAATTCGATCATATTATATATTACTTGGACCTATTTTATACAGTGTAGATTGAACTGAAAGCCGCACTCTTTTGTTTTGAATTGATTAGGTTACTAACTTCATATTTAGTTCTTTTTATTTTCAGAATGGATCCAATGGAACCGTTTTCAGAGTCAAGTTCGAACGATGACCGACCAATCGCTTCCAATATTAAGACTTGTTCGAGGGCCCCCAATCAACCACAACCTCAAACTACTCGTTCAACCTCTGCCGCACCTCTAGAAGCTAAGAAGAAGCGAGCGATCGCTAAGGAAAAGGGGAAAGCTGCAGCTTCTAGCAGCGAACCAGTAATTGATCCGAAGTTCTTACAGACTCCTTGGCCTCCAGATGGATTATGGAGTAAGTGAGCTAAATAACAATAAAGCTTGGATGACGCGGAAGATGACGAAAAGTGGGACTCTTTTGATAGTTACTTTTACAACACTATGTTGCAGACCAAATTCGAGTCAACAATCTTTGCGGAACACTCCGCCTTGCGAGGGTTGAGCGTTGATGCTGATGTGTGTGACATGTTTGATATGATGGATTTAGGGACTTTCCCCTTCAAGAATCATGCACCCTACATCAAACTGGCAAGGCAGTTTCTCGCCTTATTCCGTATTTTCAGCACGAATCCGAATAACCCTATCCTTGTTGATACCAAAGTCCGATTCTTTTGCCTTGGTAGATTCAACAGGATCCCCATGGTCAAGTTTGGGCTTATTTTTGGGTTGAGACATTTAGGACGGTTTCAAGAGTTACAAAAGTTTTATGCTTCTCATGATCTTTAGGAGACAATAGCTCGGGGAAGATTCACACCTAGGAACGTGAAGTATACCCGCATTCGCAACCCCGCTATTTGCATTCCTATGAAGATTCTCGGCAATGTATTCTCAGGAAAATGGGAATCTGGGGCTGCCATCACTCCAGAACTCGAGCACATCCATTATGGTCTCTGCCAATTCACTATGACTTGCTATGAGACGGATCAAGACAAAGATTCCCTTGAGGCTAACTTGGGTTGGATTTTTGCTAAGATTCTAGATGGGAGGAAGTTTGCTACATTGAGGAACCCGACACAGGGTGATGGGTAACTTTGCTACCCCAGTTCTTCAGCATGTCGGGATTCCTCTCAAGCTTTTCACTCCGGACAAGCAGACAAGATTAGCGGACTGGAAATACATATTTGGTACCAAGTGGTTCAGGGACTCCACCGAGTACATCTTCGAGAACATACGCGGGCAAGAGTGCACTATAATACTTCCAGAGCCTTCTCTCACTAGCCTCACATCTTTGGCTAATGTGAGGTTTCTTCCAGGTTCTGAGGTTGTACCTGATGCTCTGCGCATCTTTCGAGATACAACACGTGCTTGGAAATCCACTCACATGCACCACATGGACGTCATTCCCGAGGGAGGATCTCCCATTCTACCTGAGGATTGCAGCGAGTTTGACTTGCCACCGCGCCATCCATATTTTAAAAATACCAAAACGATTTAGTGGACAGCCGACGCAGTAGAGAGGACGCATAGTATGGTGCAGAGGATGTGGAGTGCGATAGCGAGGATGCGTAGACGAGCTTGTTTCTGATCACCGAGGCGGGATAGTGATAATGAGGAGGATGTCACTGGACAGAGAGAGAGAGAGAGAGAGAGAGAGAGAGAGAGAGAGAGAGAGAGAGAGAGGGGGAGGTGGTTTAAGATAGACCTTGGACTGATTGTGCTTCATCGATCAGTATCTTTTTCTTATTCACTTTGGACTTATGTATTTTCTTTATATCATTTTTATGTTTTCTAGACTTACGTTTCTATTCAGGTCATTATTCCTTCTTCTATATTTATTTTCACACCGGGACGATGTTAAATAAGTCTGGGGTAGGGTATATGATGTTACTACCGGTATTTTGATATTTTGTCTTTTTGATGAAACTTTTCAATTTTTTCGTTTTTGTTTAGATGAATCTATTTGAGTCGAGTTGAGTCAAAGGAACAATGACCAGAATCCATGATCAATATTAACATAGTGTGAGTTTGGTATCATTCTCTACTTTACTACTGACTTAGATTAACTGTTGCATTTAGGATTGGAACCCCATTGACGGATTTATATGCTTTTGAAAGTTTTGGTTTTGGTATTTTGGATTGTTGATGATTTGATGGTAACTCTATTTTTATATGACATAATTTGATCTTAAATTCTCTTGCTTATGGTACCTTGCTCTTCAGTTCTCTGTAAAATCGTCAAGTTCTTTCAGTATGATCCAGATCCTTTCTCTCCCTCCCTTCAGATAAAAGAAGAAAACAAAAAACGGTACAGAAAAGGATTGAAAACGAGATCCAGAAATTCGTAGTCAATCCCAGAAAATCGACTGCTATAATAAAAAGAAGAATATAAAAAAGCACCGAAATGCGAAGAAAAAAGAAAAGATGTAAGAAAAAAAGAAAAAAGAAGTGAGAAATGGGAAAAAGGGCCAAGACCAGAAGTCGATTGATGCCCTGTTTGGTATGGACGCTTTGATAGAAAAGGTATTTAAGCACATTGATCAATATCCCATAGGCAAGAACGCACTTATCTGTATTTAACTGAATTTAGAGAGCTAGTTGAAATGATTTGATGGTTTAATTGATTTGAGATTTATAGTAAAAAGCATGTTGTTAGTTAGGTGGCGGCAAACAGTTTATTTGCAGTTGTTGTCTAGGATTAATGTCTTTTAGTTTTTGATGTATGAACTTAGGGTTGCTGAGATTTTGAGAATTCCTGTGTGGTTCTTTTCAAACCTCTTCTCTAGATATGATTTTTGCTTTACCTAGGGACAAGCAAAGATCTAACTCTGGGGGAGTTGATATTACTCGGTTTTAATGCCTTATAGTGGGTATTTATACTTGCTATTTGGAATAAAATGATTTTTTCCTTGTAATTTTGGCATATTTTTAGGTTTCTAGGTGTTCGGGTCGCTCATGAGCAAAATAATGGATTTTAAAAGGTTTTAGCACAAAATGGCCAAGTTTGTAGATGAAGGATCGATCTAGCCAGAGAAGGATCGATCTGTGCATTTCCAAAGAAGAGATCGATCGATCCATGCTTAGATTGATTGATCCCTCATACTTGAACTTTTACGAAAATCCTAATTGATAGTTCTGCATTAAGATCGATATGAAATTTATGGAGATCGATCGATCCCTACCTACGAGAAGGATTGAAGATTTTGCCAAAATTACGAAGTTTCCCTCAAGCCTATCATGTTTTCCTTATTTGGTATTATTTTATTTTCCTTATTTTTAGAACTATAAAAGTCTTAGGGTTATCTTTATTTTCTTTTTACGCACTCTTTAGATTTCATAGCTTTTACAGAGAGATGAATCCCAACCTTGTATTTGAAGAAGATTCTGAACTCTGCTTTGTTTTAATTTAATTTGGGTTTTGAATATGCAATCCTTAATTATGCTTGTTGATTGCTTAGCATAATTAATGTACGAATTAGATTGATCACCTAGTTTACTGATATTAGATTGATAAATACAACGGGATTTGATTTAAAATTCTAACATAGTCTAGATGAGTAGATATTCTTGCTTAGCGGGAGTGTTGTCTTGAATTTCTATGAACATATCGAAGCTGACCTTAATGCATGATTGAATTATCTGAATTTAGCGAGAACTTTTTTTTAGTAATTCGATATAGGGATAAATACTCTGGGAGGAGATTAATCTAGTTTCTGTCTTTTGAGTTAAGAACTATTTTCAAAAATAAAATCATGTATGTTAATGTGAGCTTCAAACCTGAATACCTGTGGAATTCCCTAACGTCTGACGCTTTATTTAATTGATTTACAATCGTTTTTTTGTTGCCTTTATTTGCAATCGTTTAAAAAAAAACACTTTTTATTATGGTTTTACCTAAAATCGACATTGAACTGAAAGCCGCATGGTCTGGTCTATGTGGAATTCGACCATATTCTATACTACTTAGACATGTTCTATGCAGTGTAGATTTATGATTAAAATTACGACCCTATCATCACACCTACAAAAAACACGAANGCGAGTATTTAGACTACATTGATGAATCATAAAACAATCGCTAATTAGTCACAAAGTAGCCACTATTTTATGTCTCCGTGTTTTGAGCTCTTTCTACGAACTGTTTTGCGACTAAATATTGACAATCTTAAATT